>NW_026473777.1:0-10678 GCF_026875155.1 Cherax quadricarinatus
TGGTTTGGGTTACAACCCACCGGTTCGTTTTCACTGTATAGCCATGAGTTTTTCTACCCCGATGGACAGGAAAGCAGGTTCTTTACCGCTGCAATGATGAGGGGTTACGTCCTGCAATTTCATACAGGTGCACAGGTAATTAAATCCAAAAAGGGGAAGATCTCAGGGACGTTAGTCCATCTCCATCATTCTACTCGTTGATTGGCAGGTGACCCTCTCTGTCATCCAAGCTGGAAAGATAGACATGATTACCCACTGCTTAAGAAATCACTCTCCATGATAAGTACAATACCTAAAAGATGTGGTGATTATTACAACAGTCAACTTAGTAGCAAGACTGAAAGGACTAAGTTTATTATTGGTCAAAAGTGAAGCT
Organism: Cherax quadricarinatus; assembly: GCF_026875155.1. Lineage (NCBI taxonomy): Eukaryota > Metazoa > Arthropoda > Malacostraca > Decapoda > Parastacidae > Cherax > Cherax quadricarinatus. Next base: position 377 of record NW_026473777.1, read on the forward strand.
TTTAACCAATAAATCCACTAGAATACAAGGCAGGCATGTACTTACAGTAGTGCTGGGAGCTGTGAGTCTAGTGATTACTGTTTGGACCGGAGCCCACATGTCACCTTTCGGGGAGGGGGGGGAAAAAGGCGGGAAAAAGGGAGTTGACTTACTCTACCTTAACAAGTAGCCGGCAATGAAACTATTGTTACTATATACTCCCTCGCTACTCCTATCTACTGAACTTTTCCCTCACAAATCCTGACAGGATATGCCGTCTTCATTTCTTCTCCAAGATACGTAATGTCGTATGTACACCAGATCTAATTCAGTTAGCCCTCACAAACTCCGTTTTCTCTTATAATAACATCTCTGACATTTTCATAGCGAGAATGCACAACCGCTCTTGCGATGACAATCCTCCTCCCTCTCTTGTCCACGTAATGACATTCAAATTCAAATTCAAATTCAAACTTTATTCTCTATAAGTATTACAATGCTGAGTTTACAGATTTGGTTATTGTGTGGTTTACATGTAGTAAAATAATAATTACAGAGTGTACCACTAAAAATGCTAGCATGGCTAGGCATTTTGGGCAGACTTATATTAAAATCTTAGGTTTCAAATGTTACAGAATTATGAGATAAGTTGGTATTATTTCTAAGTGACTAAATATAGTTGTGAGTTTAGCAATGTGAATGCTTTTGTTTTGGCACTATACATAGTTTCAGTATTGGAGTATCACAGTGCCAACTTTTGACTAGTTAAGATTCATTATTTTGAGATTGAGATTGATATTTCTGTTTATGGTCAAATGGGTGAGTGAGTGTAAGTGTGAACCACCAGGTGGTATTCGTATTATTAGTTGACAGGGTGTATCAGGGAGATAAGATGTTTTCTGATGGTAGTTTTGAAGGTGATGAATGTGTCTGCAGTTTTGGAATTTTCAGGTTAGGGTGTTCCAGATTTTAGGGACTTTGACATACATTGAATTTTTGTAAAGGTTTAGTCGGACACGGGGAAATGTCATAGAGATGTTTGTGTCTGGTGTTGTGCCATGTGGGTTCTGCCACAACTATCAAGAAAGCATTTTAGGTCAAGGCTATATTGGAATTTAAGGTCCTGTAGATGTAGATTGCACAGTAGTAAGTGTGGATGTACTGAACAGGGAGTAGTTTAGATCTATGAAGAGTGGGGGGGTGTGTTGCCAGGGATGGGATTTAGTGATTATTCTTACTGCAGTTTTTTGTTGGGTTATTATTGGCTTTAGTGTGTTGCTGCAGTTGAACCCCAAGCACAGATAGCATAGGTGAGGTATGGATATATAAGTGAATGGTATAGTGTGAGAAGGGCAGTTTGCGGCACGTAGTATCGTATCTTGGAGAGGATCCCAACCGTTTTGGATACTTTTTTGGTTATTGTTGGATATGGGTGCTGAAGTTCAGGTTGTTGTCGAGGTATAGGCCTAGGAATTTGCCCTCATTATGCCTGGTAATTAGAGTGTTGTCGATCTTAATGTTAATTTGCGCATCTCCTGCTCTGCTACCAAACATAATGTAGTAGGTTTTGTCAACGTTAAACGTAAGTTTTTTGGCTGTCATCCAAGTCGATATTTTGATCAGTCCTCATTAACAATGGTGTTGAGGTTGCAAGATTAGGGTGAGAGATGACAAGTCGTGTCGTCAGCAAAGAGAATGGGGTTCAGGTGTCGAGATATGTTTGGAAGATCATTGATGTATATGAGGAAGAGCAGGGGACCAAGGACACTTCCCTGCGGAACTCCAGTATCAAGTGCTGTGTTGTTATACTTATTATAGAGTGTATATCGGGTTTCTATGTTATTTATATTGTTTACTAGATGAATTGTGACAGATAAATAAGATGTAGAGTTGATATTAGGGTTATTTTGCCATGCCTCCTGAAATTAGGAATTCAGCTGAAACGAATTAATTGCATTTCAGTTAATTTAAATGAGGAAAATTGACCCAGCATTCGAACAAATCGGGGATAGGAACAAGTCCAGCTGGATTAAATTCCTAAGCCGAGGTTCCCACTGTAATTAAATACAATTAACCCATTCCAGCCCCCAAAAAAAATTAAAAAAAGAACATTTTTTCAATAATAACTATATTTTACAGACAAAAACATGAAAAAGAAAATAAATGACTAATAAAATTAAAAAAATAACATTATCATCACACCCCTTTAGGGGTCTTTTTGGGGATAGGGACGCAAGGAGGGGAGGGGGGGGGGAGGAAACAGGGGTTTTGTTTGGAAAAAAAACCCCCCCCATAAGGACTTCAGTATCAAAGGCCTACCCGGGGATTATGGACCCTCATTAACCCTTTTTTCCTTTCCCAGAGAGCTAGGCTTTAACCGATTTGTTTTAACCAAAATTTAATTTTCCCCCGTAAAAAAATAAAGGGAAACCCAATTTTAATCCTTCCCAGAACCCAAAAATTTTAAACAAAAAAATTTTTTTTTTTACATGAAAAATACATTCCCTGCACAGAACAAAATTGTTACATTCAAAAACTTATGAAATGACCTTCCTTTTACTGTGGAATTGTTGAAGAGTGATGAAGGGTTTAGGAGGGCAATGTTTGCAGGTGTTCAAAATTGTCTGAAGGGGAACCCCTTCCAAAAGACTTGGGAAACAAGTCCTTTTCGGGGCTACCTTCCTTCTTTGTTTTTAATCCCACTAGGCCCACTTGGGAAGCACGGGACCCCTGCGTGAAAAAATATTTTCCCAAAGAGCTCTGTTTCTTGCATCCCTTTAAGTTTTTCCCAAAAATGGCCAAAAGAGGTCATTGTACAAGTTGCCAAACGGCTTGAAAGAGCTGTGTCGGATAATATTCTCCATTTTTTTAGTGCTTGCAACTGCTAAAATAAGCCCCCTTTTGGGCCCAAGAAAGCTTTAGTCCCAACCCCTGTAAAAAAAGGGGGGTGAGGTGTACTTCGAATTGAAAAAGGAGACATAGAAAAGTACGAAAGGAAGTGCGTATCTCCGATTTGGGAAAAAGTTAACAAAAAACCCCCCATTCAACCCATCACTACTATCTTACACAACAAAAAGGAAATCAAGGAAGCTGTTTTTTGAAAATGGTGCAAGTGTGTTTAAAAAAACAAGATCACAAATACTCGAAGAGTGGAGGGGCTGTTTTTGGGTGTGGATGTGAGAAACGATTACACCCCCATCCGACTTAGCCCTCTCGACATATGAACTCGATTATGACCGGTTTTTTATCCCAATTTTTCTGGAAATAAACAAGTGTTTGGTTGTACTCAGTATTTATCCAAAACCTTACATTAAAAATATATACAAACAGCATAAAAAAAAAAGAAAAAATTAAAATCCAAAAAAACAAAAAAAAAAAAAAATTACAAAAATTTTATGTTGTATCAGTATAAAGTTCGATTTACGTCCATTTCGATTTACGACCGGGTTTTCCGGAACCAACCGGTCATAAGTCAGATTAGGTTTAAGGATAAAGGGCAACACCCCTCTATCTCTCTTCCCCCCTCCTCCTCCCGAAGGAAATCCCGTTCTGTTCCCCTGAAGCTCTTGCAGCCTGTAAAGGTTAGCTCCTCTCGTCATCCTCCACTAATCTCCACTCCTCGCCAAAAAACCTCCAACCCCAGGGACTTCCCAAATCCCACAATAATTCCAAAAGGGCCATACCCCTTTAGGCTCACCCCCTAAACCCTTAAAAATCACTTTTGACCACTGTGGTAAAATTTTCCCAAGCAATTTAAAAGCCCGCAGTACTCCCCCCCCAAACCCTACCTATAAGGTTTATGCAATGAGGATACTGAAGGATTTTTTCCAGAACTCCCTTAGGTCAATTCGTGTTGGGGCACTTAAAACATTTTGAAACACTGTTTTGGGTGGACAGTTTTTTGAAATTTAAAATGACTGCGGGTCCAGGGGCTGGAGGAGAGAAGTGGTTTTTGAGGCAAGAACTTCATTTTGGTTTTAAGCTAAACTCCCCGTAATTTGCTCTTGCAAGCGTGAGGATGAGCGGGAGCTAGTCCATTATCAGGAGGCACTCGATTCCAATTTTTTTCCCCGGAGGTACGTTTCACAGGGGGGCCAAAATGTCACAAAAAACCACCCAATAAACATGTCTCTACTTTTTGTTCTCCATATCACACAATTTAGCCCCTTGACGATTTGTTTTTCCGCACTCTAGGATTTCAGAGTGATACACAAGTAAAGCTTCACTCGCAATCCCCCCTAGCTTACTACAAACATAGGTTAGCCCGTCTTTCATAGGCTTGTGTCCCGGGGGTGCCTTTTTCCCCTGAGAAGTAGGCCTTCTGGCATTTTCTTCCAAAACAGGGCCTGTTTTGTCACAAAAATTTAAACACTTTGTTGGGGTTTTTTATTTTCAGTGTCTATGTACTCCTTTAAAAGTCCGCACCTTTTTTTTGCTGCTTTTTTTCAAACTGGCAGCCTACCCTCCTTTTAACATTTTGGGATGCCACTACAAATTTTTAAATTCTCAAACCAGCCTTGCTGGCCTTAAAATTCTCAACAGCACACTATTTGGAGGGATTTTTTTAATGAGATCCTCATGCAACTGCCTTGCTTTTCGACTACGACGTGAAAAACCTTTTTCCTGATAACGTTTCTCGTCCCCCCACCAAAAAGTCCCTTTCCCCCCATCTTCGGTATTTTTGATCCTGTTTTGTAATAAAACTTTCACCTTTTTCAACAACATTTTTCCCGTTTTCCCTTTTTGTTGTGTAAGATAGTAAAGTGGGTTTAATGGGGTTTGTTGTTAACTTTTTGACTGGAGATACGCATCCATTTTGACTTTTCATGATCTTCTTTTTTTAAATTTTATAGTACCCTCACCCCTTTTATCACAGGGAGGCACTAGAAGCTTTTTGGGGGCCCCAAGGTGGGCTTATTTTGAAATTTCAAGCACTAAAAACAATGGGAAAAATCAAAAAAATATTGCATGTTAAGGTTTTAGGTTTGGGAAAAAAAGCAACCGCCCAGGGAGGTATTTTTCCGTCCTGCCAATGAGTGTAAAAAAAAAACCTTAAATTTTTTTACATATGGCAGGAATTTCTGGTGTCCTTTTTTTTCTGTTTTATAAACATGCAAGATTTTGGGATTTTTTCTCTTTTACTTACACTTAGGTCACATACACTACATTCAAGCAATTAAAACCACACCCTTCTGGTTTTCTGCATTTTTTTTTTCTATTCTTGTTTTTGTTTTTCCCTCTTTTCTCCAGGGGAAGGGGGAACAGAATTTTCCTCGAAACCCCTGTGTTTTGTAAAAGGGACAAAAAGCCGGGGCAAGGGGCAGTAACCCCTCTTGTAAAATTACTAAATTTAAAAAGAGAAACTCTGTTTTCCTTTTTTGGGGGCCCCCTGCCTTGGGGGATCCGGGCCCGGGTTTTTTGGAAGAAAAAAAAAAAGCATTATGCATGGGAAAGTCCTCATTAAAATTGTAAACAATTTCACATGGCTTGTAGACGGGTTGATGCCCGGCCCCCTCAGGGCGCGACGGACACATTCCGGGGGTAAAGCTCCTAACCGAGTTTTTTGTGTTATCCGAGCCATTTTTTTACCCCAAAAAAAAGCATTTCCGAGTTTGGGGCATCCGATCAGGCGTCAATGAGGGGCCACTGTACTTCCGTTTTTTGTCTTTACTGGGGACTGGACCTTTTTTGCACTAAAAATTGTCCCGAGCACTTTGTTTCTGGTTCCTAAGTTTGCCAAAATGGGGGCAAGGATTATCTCTTGAAAATTTTATCAGTTTCCCCCTCTTTTCTTTCTTTGGGCCCAGGGGGCTTTCCTCGTGCGCACCAATAAACAAGCACAAAAAACAATGGATTATTACGAAATGTTTCAGATGAATCCTCCCTCAACCAGTGACAGAGCCAGACTGAGGACACATACGCAAGAGTGGCAACATCCTGGGCGGGCAGATGCATCTGATACAGATGATTTCCGGGACGAGGTATGAAATCAAGAGCAAAATTTCGCTGAAAAAAGTGGTCAAAATCCAAATCGTATGATATCCGGTGCAGACGAAATCCAAGGTTCCACTGTATGTAAGTTCTTATGTACAATCAACAGGAAGAACATGAGGCTACAATTGTGAAGTGAGAAAAATAAAAAACAGAAGAATGCTATAAAACACTTCCTTACAAATAATGGAAAACTGCTGGAAGATGCATGAAAAGGCTGTATATTCAGGTTCTAAAAACTTTACACAATAAGTTGATAAAATTATCAATAAAGACAGAACACCACATGTATAGCTCTGCTCCTATAACTACAAATTATACAGTTACAAGTAAGTAATTACAAATTATACTATAAACAACAGGCATACTCACATATATTCCAAATTGGTGTGGTAAATATGAGATGATAAGTGTTCAAGTCCACTCCAACTGCTGAAGGGCATGGTGTGTCTAGATCTGCTCTTTCAGTGGTGCTAGAACTAAGTAAGAGATCTAGTACTTCCTCAGTAGGCTCCTGAATATGAGTTTCTGTCATGAAAACACCCTAGGAGACGTAAAGTATCACAAAGCTGGTATAGCAGATCTGTAATGACAAAGAGTAAACACATTAAAGAATTTTACACCCATATCCTGGCTGAAACAATTCATAAATAACCCACATCCTAGACTATTAGTCGCTCACAACTTCTTAATAATCAAGGATAGATCAAAGCATATGATTTCATCTCTGATATTGAGGCTAGTTGTTATCCATAAGGTTCGGTGGGAAAGGGTAGGTAGAAGTAAAGTGTCAGTCATAGCATGCCGATACATCCTCACTCAAAGAAACTACTTTACTGTCCTCTCACAACAAAGAGTTGTTAAAGACAACTCTGAGGTGTGGTGGAGTATTGTTCTGTTATTTATAATCACTGAGAAGCACTGGAATTGGAGGAAATCAGGTTTGATCTGAGGACAGTATGGGGACTTTCAATTATGTACTTTAGAGTCTTTCACTGGTTTCAATTAACACATTTTTCTGAGGGAGTGGAGATATTTGTGAAGTATTGCAAGAGTGTGAGGGTTGAGGAATAACCCACACTGTCATTAATTTATCTCCCTTCCATTTAATTATCAAAGGATTTGCAAACACAATACAAAATGTAGTAACAGTTGGTAATGACATCATGAGATAGCAAAAACCTGAGAAGCAGTGAGAAAAACATAATGCCATATTTTTGAGCCCTTACTCGAGTGATTACTTATTTGGGACATCACACTGAAGTAAAATAGGGTTGCTATAATGCATTATATTGTTGTCACTGTCATTAATAAGATCACAAAGGAAAGAAAAAAAATTTTTTTTTCTGAATCCTTTTTGTTACTCAGTGGATATGTCATGTTTTAAGAGTAATGAGGGGCATCAATATTATGCAAATAGAGGAGCAAAATGCATCTGCAACAGATGGACATCTTTATTATTAAAACCATGTTAGAGATCATAGTCATCTTACCGACTGGTCCTCTACTAAAATTGTCTACCCTACTTCTAGCCTTCACGGACGCCATCTTGTTAAAGCATTCCTTATACACAACTTTCCTAAAATGAATCTTAGTCCTGGTTTGTCTCTAAAGATGTCTTCCTTTTTCATTACACTGTCAAATGCTCCAAACTTTAGAACACTCATGACTTGACCTGATCCTTCTTCTCCTCCCCTGCCTTTTCTCCTTTCCTATTTTTTCCAATTTCTTTGCTTTCTTTTCTTCTGCCTAAGTGTGTTCTGTCCTTCAGTTTTCCCTCCCTGTGTTTTTGGTCCTCCCCCTGCGAGTGAAAGAGTGTAAAGGAATGCAAATGAGAGAATGGGTGAGGTTCTGTCAACAAATTTTGCTGAAAATAAGAAAAGTTTTGATGTGAGATTAATAAGTTGATAAAACCTAAGAAATGAATGTATTTAACCCTTGACTGTTGCAACCCCAAATCCTGAGGTGTCTCCCTGGTATTGCAAAATTTCTGAAAAAAAAAAAAAAAACTTATGAAAATGATAATCTTTTCCTGATTGTAATGACACCAAAAGAACGAAATTTGATGAAAAACTGAGGGAATTACGCTCTTGCAAAGTTAGTGACCGTGGCGATATTCATGAATTGGCGATTTCGCCCACTTTGAGCCCTATTTTCAGCTAATTCCATTGTTCCAGTTGACCAAACTCATAGCTATTTCTTTAGAACTCCATTTTTTCTATCAAGTGAGTACAAGAAACTGCCCATTTACCGATTTCAACTACCCAATAACATGGTCAGAAATTTGCAATTTGGCCATTTCACAAAAATTAAAAAATATTACAATTTCAAAATAAGGTCCAGAATGAACAATGCAGACATTCCTGGTTCTAAAAAAACATTTTCTTTGTTCATCAGTCATGTCTCCAGGCCCTTCTGATATTACTCTTGCTTTCTATTTTGAATTTTTTTTCAAACAAAAAATAGAAGATTTACTCAAATAACCCACACATAAAAAAGAGGAGCTGACGACGACAGTTCGGTCGGACTTGGACCATTTACAAAGTCACACTAACGAGAAGTACAGCAGGACGGGTATATATAGGCAAGATGAAGACGAAGACAAAGATGATGATGATGAAGAAGAAGAAGAAGAAGAAGAGGCAGCAGCAGCATCGGAGGTGGAAGGAAGTAGTAGTGGGGAAGAAAGGAGGAGGAGCCAGTCAAAGACTAAGAGAAGGGAGCACTGCAAAGGAGCTAGGTCCCCACTGGGCGAGAGAGCAAGAACACAGAGATGGGGGAGCGTAAATAATAAAATAAATGATGAAGGTACAGAAATAAGGCAGAGGAAAGAAAGAAACCCAGAAGAGAAAAAGGAAAGAGGGAAAGGGGAAGAGGGGGAGAAAAAGAAATAGAAGGAAAACAGGCTAAGTCATGGGTTTTTCTGAAGTTCTGGAGCATTTTACAATGTAGTGGGAGAGGAAGGCATCTGCAGAGACAAAGCCGGGACTAAGATTCATACAAGGAAAGTTATGCATTTAAAGGGGGGATTCGACCAGATGACGACTGTTAAAGTTGGAAGTAGGGAAGACAGTTTTAGCAGAAGACCAGTCAATAGGATGGCTGTGATCTCTGACGTGACAGAAAAGAGCATTGTTAGTGTCGGCAAGCCTAACACTATTTTTGTGCTCCCTAAGTCTGTCAGAAAGAGATCGGCCAGTTTCTCCAAGTATTGAAGAAGACAGGAGGAGCAAGAAATAGAGTAGACACCAGGAGCATCTTGTAGAGGGAGGAAAGGTATGAACGAGTTTAGTGCGAAGAGTGTTAGTCTGGCGGAAAGTAAGCTTGATGTCTAAGGAATGGAGAGAGTTGTTGAGATTAGAAAAACCGGAAATGTAGGGAAGGCAGAGGACAGAAGAGTTCCCAGGAGTAGAGAGTTTGGGAGAGAAGAAATTATGTTTAGCACGTGAGAGGGCAGAGTCTATGAAATGGGAAGGGTAGCCAAGATGGGAAAATGAATTATGAAGAGTGGAAATTTCTGCTGGAAGGAACTAAGGATCACAGATGCAGAGGGCACGGAGAAAGAGGGAGGGTAAGAACACTTCACTTGACAGGGGAAGCATGATAGGAAAAGTAGTGAATGCACATGCCACTGTGCATAGGGTTGCAGTAAACGAATAAGGAAGAACCTGTATCTGAGCAGTGGACATGTACATCAAGGAAAGGAAGGAAGGAATTAGATTCCTATTCAGCTTCAAACTTAATGGAAGGGGCAAGATTATTAGGAGCTTCAAGAAAAGGGTTTGGGGGAACTAGAGTCATGAGGCCACACCCATCCTATTGACTGGTCTTCTGCTAAAACTGTCTTCCCTGCATCCAACTTTAACAGTCGTCATCTGGTCGAATCCTCCCTTATGCCTATTAGAAAGGCTACTTGGACATTTATTGGAGAATGACATCATTTGTTTACTTTTGAACATCGGAAAAATCAAACATTTCCCCCACTTTGAGCTCCATTTCAAGGTTCTTTTCATAGTAAAACCAATCAAAATCACCTCTATTTCTATAGTATGTTTTCCATTCTGTCAAATACATAAATACATAAACGACCTACCAAATGCTTCGCAATTACTCAAACCCACACTTTTTGCAGATGACACTACATACGTCTTCTCTCACCCGAGCCCAGTCACGCTAGCCAATACTGTAAACACCGAATTACAGAAAATATCTACCTGGATGAGGACTAACAAACTTACATAAACATTGACAAAACTACTTCATTCAGTTTGGTAACAGACTACAGATGTACTCTTAACATAACGATAAGATATATCAAACTAACGAGGGAAA
>NW_026473778.1:0-11197 GCF_026875155.1 Cherax quadricarinatus
TGCTGTTACTTCCCTTCACTCTTCCTGCTTTTTACCCTCTCTCTCCTTACACTTTTACCACTCTCCCTGCTGTTACTCTCCCTTCACTCTTCCTGCTGTTACCCTCTCTCTCCTTACACTTTTACCACTCTCCCTGCTGTTACTCTCCCTCTCCTTATACTTTTACCATTTCCCCCTGCCGTTACTATCCCCCTCCTTATATTTTTAACCACACTCCCGCTGTTACTTCCCTCTGCTTAACACTTTTACCACTCTCCCTGCTGTTAAACTCTCCCTCTTCCTTCTTCTCATGGGTCTGGACCAATCAGAAGCTACCCAAATTAAATCCCCTTCCATTCGTCCTGGTGTCCTGGGAGAGTATTCAATTTCCCTTCTTCTCTTTCTTCTTCCCCTCTTATCACCAGTATTCCTTTTCACCAGTGCGCCACCATCACCACAAACCACCGTCTTTACTGTACAGCAATAAAGGATTGGAACAGACTGCCTGCGTATAGCATGAGCCAGTTCAAGAAGAGAACCAAAAGACACTTAATGAATGTAGCTAAAGAAAGGGTGATTTCTTGTACAGCTAACATACATGTACCTATTACTGTTATCTGATGCTCTCTTTAGTGTTACTGTATATAACTCACTTTACCTTATTCCTAGTATATCTCCTTATACTGTTTCAATAACAGGTTATAAGGACCCCAATTGAAATAAGTCACTTGGATTTTTTGTGGGTTATCCTAGGTAATCTACACACATGTATGATAATTTATATAACTGTATTTATGTGTACCTGTACCTGAATAAGCTTACTTACTACTCCTCTCTTTCCCCTCATTATTTCTCGACACAAGTCTTCTCATTCTCCACATTTTTAATTTTACCATTTTGCTCTCTGCTTCCATTTCGCCTTGTTTTCCCTCTTTCCCTCTCCTCTTTCTCCCTCCGCCCTCTTTACTGCGTCTTGTTTGCCATCCAAGTTTTCCATTAATATCTTCCCCTTATTCTCTTCACTTTATCATCTTCCCAAAATAATGTTTTCTCTTCCCCTGATCTCTTCTTTTTCCCTGTCATTCTATTGTTCTTTTTTCTTTCTCTGATCTCATCTTTCTCCCTGTTATTCTAGTTTTCATTCTCTTCGCTGATCTCGTACTCCTTGCGTCCCTCTCCCAGCTTTCTCTTCCTTGTCTTCCACTTGTGTTCTCTTCTCGCCTCAGGGTTTAGAATATATCGAACCCAGGGAACAGCACCAGTATTTCGCTAATTTAGCTCCGCTGAAGTATTATACATGTTGATTACACAGTGGTAAAATATTACCCCAGTGTGGATTACACAGGGGGTAAAGTATTACACAGTGTTGATTACACAGTGGTAAAGTATTACACAGTGCTGAAGAATTACAGTACTGAAATATTACAATGCTGAAGCATTACACCGGAAAAAAACCATACCACGGGTGGGGTTTGAACCCGCGGTCAGTCCTCAAAACTCCAGGCCGTCGCGTTACCCCACTGGGCCAGCTAGCTTAATTAAGTTTTCATCCAACTAGGAAATATTTCTACACCATAGGAAGGTTAGCATAGGTCCCACTGTGACCAAAAATTTGCAAGTTTTGAGACTCTCTGACAGCGAGTTCAAACCCCTACACCGGGTTTCACTGATCTTCTTAAAGCCTGTGTTAGTTTTCATCCTCTTCACCTTCGGTAATAACCTTAACACAAAAAAAAAAAGGAACGGGATCATTTGGATTACATATGTTGGTGATGTCTTGGTTGTTCCTTAAACGTTTCAACCTCATTCACCAATGTAAAATTCCCAACACACATTATTTCATCCTGCAAAGTCTTCCATATACACAACACACACAAAGATGCCAATACTGGGCAGACGACTGGTCCTCCCACTAGGTAGACTGCAATCACCATGGCCCCGATTCTCTGAAAAGCTGTCATGGATGTAGTTGTAACAATTCGGTTGTTCGTCTGCAAAGTCGTGACAGTAGGTTATGAAAAGACTGTACTTATCTAAAGATATTGAAAGTTTTTGATAAAGTTCCTTACTGTAGACAGCTGTACTGTCTGCACAGCAGCCCATGCTTTTTCTGCGCTTGTCATATTTCGCGCCACTAAGGTGCTGCCCTCTGTAGCCAGGCTCTGGGTGGGCATCCCAGCCTGCCTGCCCTTGCCTCTGACTCACTCCTAGGCCGACCCACTTGATAGACACAAGTGTCCCCCTCCACGGACTGGCTTGCGGTCACTCCCCTCACACTGCCCGTTGTGTACTCCTCCTACCCAAATTTAAAAGCCAAACTAGTCCACGGCCGTATCATTGCTCCCCTACGCTCCCCCTTTCATCGGCACTAACCGCTGTTCAGCAGCAAGAACAGCAATAACATTACTACGAAAACCATAAGAAAGATCAAAAGACGTCCTTACCCTGATACTCTTTGCACAAGAAGGGTATATTAGCATACCGTATGGTGCTTGTCATGAATTACGTCAGGAAGACATCAGAGACCTTCAGGACACGCCTTCATGAATATGTATGAGGAGGTGATAAAAGCAACTTATGCACAGTCTATCGCAACCTTTATTCTCAGGTCTGGTCGGGGGGAAGAAACAGCTGTTACATCACGAGAACCATAGGGGCCAGATGCAGAATTTTGGAATCATTAATGTTCCACCTCACCAAAACCACTGATCAAACAATGGAATACACATGTTGATTGGACCTATTGCCCATGATTCATACAAACTTATCACCTTACTCCCCACTCCCCACTGCTGCTCCCACCAGACTTGATCTCGCAATTTAATGACTCAAGTGTGACCTGCTGTCCCTAATTAAATGTTCTCTGTTTAAGATATTAAAAGGATCATCAACAGCACTGTTTTTGGAGCAAGTGAAAGGGTATTCATGAGAAAACTTAATAATTTCCTCTGCTAGATCAACTAGGCTGTGATGATGGTGCGCCAGAAGACTTGTCTTGTACCAACAAGCACAAGACAAGCCTAATCAGGGCCTGGGCTGCAGGTTCAGGGAAAAATATCGAACCCATCAAAGGTATATTATGGGTCAAAGGTAAGAAGAGTGCTGACTTGAAAATAACCAGCAAATAATCAAAACAAAAAAGGAAAATCTACGCTGAGAAAATTACAGGTAAAGGAACAAAAACTAAAACCGTTCCTACCAGACAAAAGAAAAACCCAAATAAAAAAAAAAAGGTCATTCAGGTAATTTGAAGAAAAACTAATAATACTTTTTTTAAGTATGAAAAAAATCAATGTTTAAAACCTCTTCCAGTCAAATGAGATTCAAACAAATCACAACACAAAAATGAAGGAAATCTGTTTAATGCGGCAGTATTATGGCCCATGAAAACTGAAGCTCCATATCGTACTTTTCATAACTTTGTTCCCTCCCATAGAAATTATGTACCTGACATTAGCTAAATCCTTTGGAAACTCGAAAAGAAAAAAAACACACCCCAGCACGCAGCACCTTGAAACAGCAGAATTGTAAAAAGACACTACAGACCAATAGCACTAACATCACACACAAAAAAATTTTTGAGTGCCTTTAATATACTCTTTGAAGAGTTTCGAAAGTTTTATCTACTCTGAGCCAGCTCGTCTGGTTAATATCTTAACCTTGCTGAGAACCAAATTACTGAATTTTATAGAGAATTACACAGCCAAGTTAACCAGCAAGATCTTGCCTACACGATATTAGATCATCGCCAAATGCAAAGGAAGCTGATAAAGCAACCATGGAGACCAAGGAGGTCTTGAGTGAACCTAACTCACTTACCCATGGTGTGACATTTTTGAGTTCCTGCTATCACATCAAGAGGGACTTGGAGGTTGACTGATCTAACTGTACTCTGGGAAAACTTGAAACTGACCCGGGACTGAATATGAGATCAATAAATTGATAAAGGCCTCTGGGAAAAGTAATACTGCCAATTTTTGCTAAGCCTTGAGAAAAGATCGAAGGGAGTAACGTGCTTTCTAAAGATACACTGGGAAGTTTAATTTCGTGTACATATATTAATTTTTTTTATATTTTCAAGGTAGAATCGAAACTAATTGTTTAAAATTAGTTTTTTATGTTGTAAGCTAAGAATATGAATATGAGTTTGAATGTCAGAGATAGAAAAATAACAGTTTATGGAAACTGGAGATTATCCTCATTATTTTTTTTTTTTAAGGAGTGAAGAGAGAAGTGATGTTTGCTCCAAACCTAGCTCTCTACTTGACTTTAGAGGGAGGGAGAACTTTTTCAAAGAGACAAGTGCTCCCTGGCTTGCTGTAGATTGGAGGAATTAGGTTGGAGAGAGAGATGGGATCTTGTCTCCATGAACTACTGCAGGTGTATGTCGGGTGGAGACCTATTTTCAGAAGAGTGAAGGCCACTTCTAAAAACCAGTGAAGGACTTGGTGACGAGTACACTATGAGAAAACTCGTTAAGCATCGTAAGTACTTGATTTTTCAATGCTCTCCCTTTGTGCATAAGGGAAATTATCAACAAACCTCTTGTTTCTAAGTTTTTCAAAATCAGTTAACTTACCACTAGACCGTGGTTCATATTTCGGAATATGTGCAGCAGCACACCAGCTAGTCAATCAGGCACAACCGGGTCTGGTTTGGGACTGGGCGCAGGTGCGATGACCCCCGGAAAAATCATAAGGTAACCAGCAACCACCACAAACAGAAGCACCACCCTATACACCATCCAAAAAGCACAACAGACCCACCACAACACCAGCACCCCCATGACCACACCACACAGCACTGGTGCTAACATCACATACTCCCAGGTCTTCCCACGCCTCAGACATGGACCAGTGCAGTATTTCAGTATACTCTGCTCCACACGCTGGCCATGAAGACGCCTTACATCACATATTACTGTATATGAAAAAGGGCTTTGTTGGTATCATCCAGTGTGAGGAATGCGTCTCCTTGCTTACCCAGTTATCTTAGGTTAATATCACAACATGCAAAATAACCATTAATGAAAAAAAATATTGAATTTTCCGAGGGCATTTCTGTTTCTAACATTATCAAGTAAATGTTAAAATAATAGGACACCAGAAGATTTACAAGGCTGAGATGTCACCTCGTATATACCTCACACTTGACTCAGCACGCTGAGCGTGAGAAGTCAAGATTTTGTCAAGTTTATATTGTCAAGTGAAACTTTGAAATGAACCATGTCAGTCATAGCTTTAAATTCCTCACAAATTCTATTATCAATTAATCTACCGCATATAAACCCTGAACTAATAATTCATATTAAAAACAATACTATATTTATGAAACATGATTCGATTATATTTGTGTTCAACCATGGACCTACTTGATACAACTTCTTGATCTTGAAAATCACTTGGGTGCCTAAAATCTCTCGCATGGGGAATATCACACATGAACATTATATAAGCTCTTGTTCAGGTGTAGTGCTATATTTTTTTTGTTGTTGTAATCTTCGCTCAAGATTTCCCCAGTCTGAGACCGTAATAAACTTTATTGTATTTTTTTTACAGTCAATCTTACAGTCATCAGCATTGAAGAATAACTGCACATACGAGCAGTTTATTGTTGGTTTTCTTCAATCTGATTTAAATTAGGTTCCCTTTAATAATAATCAAGAAATAAAAAAAAGAGATTTTGCACACTCAAACTCAATAAAAATTATGAGAGGAAATAGTTTACTATCTAAATTCTATTTCTGTCTAGAGTTGAGCCCAAGAATATAATAATTAACATTATTTGATTATTAAAATGTTTAATTCCTGTAAATATCTACCTGAATGTACGAGTTTTGTGTTTATAATTTGCTTATTTAAGCATGAAAGTCACTACGGCAGAAGCACTGAAAGAATCTAAGCAGTGTTTTTCCAGATGGGCAGTGGAGAACATGACGTTCATTGTGTGGTAACTTCCAACTGCTTATGTATGGAAAGAATAAGGAGTTTTAAAAAGGAACACTTATAATACAGAACTCCAATGGGATCACCCAAATAGAACGAAAGGAACACGTAAAAGACCTAGGAATATTATGTCAACTGACTTTTCTTATCAAGAACATATCACAAAGATTAACGACAGCCAGGAAGATGACCGGGTGGGTATTGAGAACTTTTAAAACAAGGGAAAATGCTAGTGGTGACACTCTTCAAATCGCTAGTGTTCCCTCATTTGGAGTATTGCTCAGTGTTGACGGCCGCGTTCAAGCCAGGAGAAAATTCAGAGCTGGAACAAATACAGAGATCGTTTACGACCCACACACAGTCAGTAAAGCATTTAAATTACTGGGAACGCATTAAAGTTTTGAACACGTATTCACTGGAGCGGAGTAGAGAGAGATATATGATAATATACATTTGGAAAGTACTCGAGGGTCTGGTCCCAAATCTGCACAGTCATAATATACAGGAGTGAGAGATATGGGAGGAGGTGCAAAATAAACCCAGTGAGGAGCAGGGGTACGATGGGGACATTAGGGGAATACTGCATCAACATCCGGGGTCCCAGGCTATTCAACATCTTACCAGAAGATATCAGAAACACGACTCGAACAAGTGTAGAAGTCTTCAAGAGAAAACTGGACAAGTATCTTCACCAGGTGCCAGATCAACCAGGCTATGATGGATATGTGGGACAGCAACAGCCTGGTTGACCAGGCAAGCACCGAACGAGCCTGGCCCATGCCCGGGCTCCGAGAGTAGATCCTCGAAATTCATCGAAGGTATATCAAAGGTAAAGGTTTATACCAGCTTCAAGTTTTTCGTAACCTCGCAGAATATACATGCAGGTACTCCGGCACTGCCAGTAGTTTAAATGCTTTTTAGGCATACGGGCGGTACATGATCTCCACATGTTCTAGCTCTGATATATCTAATGTTTAAAACGAGCCTTCAACCATGAACAATATTCTAGCAAAAGTACTCCGTGGATTAGAACAGTATCACCACTGGCATATTTCTCTATTTGAAAGTTCTCATTATACACTATGGCATTTGACCTTCTCAGTATCTGTCTCGCTGTGTTCACTAAACGCAAAGGATATCTGACATTATTATACCCAAGTCTTATACATGTATCGTTTCTTCTAATAGATGATCCTTTGTCTGATGGCCCCTCAGTGATCCTTCAGAGTTCTTCATTCTTTCCATTTCAGAGCAGTTGAAATTTGTCCACCATTGAATATCATATTATTCTGCCCACTGTTTGACTTTATTAACATCTGCTTCACAATTTCACTTCGTAAGTAAAATAAATGCACTGCCCTATAAAATTTGTACTGCTTACATAAAATAGAATGCTTAAATCAGCCTGTTGCCATACAAGATCAGCCTGTTTGTCATTGCAATCAGCTGTTCGTCATTGCAAACAGCTGTTGTGTCATTGCAATCAGCTGTTTCCATTACAAATATCATCTTGTTTTGTCATTGCAAACATGCTGTTGGTAATTCGATCAAAGCAATCAGCTGTTGGCCGGATCACAAACAGCCTGCTGACATCAGCAGCTGATTGAGATCCCCCCTAACGGATGTTATTGACATCCACATCAGCTGATTACGCGGCAGCCCTGGCATTTACCAACTCCGATCAGACGCATTTGGGACAATGGAAGGGGAGTATCGGAGACAGGGGGAGCAGGGGGATGGTAAGAATGGCAGATCGTGCGAGAGTAGAAGCAGAGGTGGGAGGGAAGGAGAGAGGGGGAGAGGAGAACGGGAGGGAGAGGAAGGATAGAGGGAGAGGTGAAGGGGAGAGGAAGGATAGAGGTGAAGGAGAGGGAAGGAGAGAGGGAGAGGTAAGGGGAGAGGTTAAGGCGAGATGGAAGGAGAGAAGAAGAGATAGAGAATAGAGAGAAGAGAGAGAGAGAAAGAGAGATAGAGAGATAGATGAGAGAGAGAGAGAGAGATAGAAAGGGTTACTCTGCTGCTGATCAGTTGGATAAACCTCCCACTATAGTGGCACCAGTCACTGGTATGAATCCAAAGTCCGCTGAGTGGTAGCACTTGGAACATTGCTTGGTGCTTTCGATCGGTGTGGCACCAGGGCCTCATAGCAAAAGCTTCAAGCACTGGAATTGCAGGCTCTACGCAATGTCTCCTCATGATAACCTACAGGTAGATCACTAAGTGTAGTTCTCAATGGAAACGGAATCAGCATGACATCCATTGGGGCAAGTGTTCCACAAGGAACTTGGCTGTGACTCATTGTTATGAATTCTACTCAACAACCTTCTTCATCTCATCCTCAGAATCACATGCATAAGCAGACGACTGTACACTGACATTCACTTATCAAAGGAAGAAATGCCAGCTGCTCTCAGCTACATCAATCACCAGCTTATAAGACTATGATCAACTTGGGGAAATAGATGGCAAGTAACATGCACCTGAGAAAACGCCAAATGATGATCGTCACTAGGCACCATGATGGTAATGCTGTGCAGTATAAGGATGAATGGGAGGTGTTGGCAACTGGAGAAGAAGTTGATATCCTTGGGGTGAAATTTGACTCCAAACTAACAATGGAAGAACCATGTTGTAAATCTTTGCAAACATGGCAGCCAGGAAGCTTACAGCACTTCGCCGTAACTCGCATCTGCTTGACAGTAGGGTTGCAAGATTCCTGTATTGAAGGCACAAGTAATGCTCATCAACCTTGAGATATGCTCCCACTATTCCTTCTTAGTTGCCTGCCCCCTCGTCTCATCTGCGACTGTCTTGACAGTAGAGAACAGAGCAAGACGTCTCATCTCGCTCCTGGACCCATCCGGATAGATCATGTTATTTTAAGGCAGAGCCTTCAAACAGGAGGGTAGTGTGTGTGGCTTACTGTATGTACATAGGCCAATATTGTCCAAAGTAACCACACTTGGATCCACTTCGAGGACAGCGTGAAACCAAGTTTTTATGCCACAAGACGGGCAGAAAGCAGCAACATCCTCTTGGCTTGTACCCTTCTCCAGAACATCACTCCATCTGAGATCATATATACCCAGATGACTCGAGTATTGGAACACATTCGTATAACAGCATGATGTCCAACGAGATATAGTCAGATGATCAAATGAAAATGCGGCCCACAAAATGGGTCCAACTTCATCCTGTTCCCTACATGTATGTCCATAACAATAAAAATGCATTCAATGAGCTGATGTAGGTAACAGCTCTTAGCTGCCAATAAAGTTAGGAATCTTAAACCTGTAAATAATTAGCTTTCAATAAAGCTAGGATCTCTTCACCTTGTCTAACCCTGTGTAAAAAGAGAAGAGAGAGAGAGAGAAGAGAGAGAGAGAGAGGGGGGGGGAAGAGTGCAAAATGGAAGGGGAGGAGTAAATATTAATGAATAAAACAATGCTTGCCGCCACATACTCGGCTTGACCAGGTAGGCAGCATACGTAACAAGCTGTCCAGGAGCTGTCCACAACGTTATTTCTCAGAGATGAATGGATAACTAGCAATGGGACGTTACCAGATTTATACAGACACTAATACCGATACTTAAATGTTACAGCTATAACCGGACATACCTTTGTCTTTACCTTTAATATACCTTTGATAATTTCGAGAGTCTTTCTACTCCCGTTCTGATTGCTAGCCTGGCCAACCAGCTGTTGCTACTGGAGGTCCGCGCCACCACCTATCCATCACAGCCTGAGTGACCTGGCACCTGTTGAAGATACGTGTCCCAATTTCCTCTTGAAACTTCTACACTTGTTTCCAGCAGTGTTTTCTGATATCTTCTGGTAAGATTCTGAATAATGGTGGCCACGAATATTGATTGCAGTGTTTCCTATTGTTCCCACCAAACACCCTGCATTTCACTGGGTTTTATTCGTACTTCCTCCCATACATCTCTATCCAGTTACGTTATGACAGTGTGAAGATTCTAGAACCAAGCCCTCGCGTTACTTTCCACGATATATATTCATGTATCTCCACTCCAGGCTTTGCCAGTAGTTTATATGTTTTATTGGCTCTATGCGGGCAGTAACAATTCTCTGTATTTTGTTTCCAGGTCTGATAATTTTTCCCGCACCTGAAATGGGGTCCGTCAACGCTGAACAGTAATCCTAATGAGAGCACTAGCGATTTAATAAGTGTTCACCACTGCATTATCTCCGTTGTTTTGAAGTTCTCATACCCCACCCCCACTTCCTCTGGCTGTGGTGGACCTTTCTCTATTCTGTTCTTGGAATGAAAAGATCAGCCTGACATAATTATTGCAAGATCTTTCATGTGTCCTTTCGTTTATTCGACGATTCTCTTGATTTTGTATAGTGTTCCCCTTTTGAGTTCACCATTCTTTCGATAACCTAAGCATTGGAACTCATCACCAGTGAACTCCCTGTTGTTCTCCACTGCCCACTGTAAAACACTGCTTAATCTTTCTGTAAATTTTTTTGTTCTTTATCGAATTAACTTTTAGTTTATTTTAGTGTCATCTGCAAATGATTACAAAAATAGATGGGTTTTAATCTATATTTAAAATGGGGGATGAGAAACGCAAGGTGCCTGATAGTGTTTTTGGGGAACTGAGCTTTTTACCTCGGTGATGCTGAATTTTGCTCGTTTTTTCTCCAAATCTTTGGTTTGTGTGTTAGGAACCCGAAATCCATCTGCCTACCCTTCCCCCTAATGCCTATGGCCCCACTTTGTGTCAGTCCCCCATGTCACATTTGTCAAATGCCTTTTCAAAGTCTATGTAATCACATCACATTTCGGTTTTTCTTCCAAAGCCCTGGAAATTTGCCCTAATGGTTCAACGCTGTGACAAGCAGATGGTCCTGCTTTAAAACCATGTGGTTTGGGGGTTTTGCCATTTGTGGTTTTCCCTGAAATTTTTTAATCTGCCATCTCGTCACTTTTTCCAAGATTTTTATAGTGGAATTAGCGCACTGGTCTGTAATTTTTGCTAGTGCTTTATTACCGTCTTATGCAAAGGGGCTATTCTGCACTATTTAAGGTATCTGGGATTTCACCTGTCCCACGCTCTTTCTTCAGAGATACGAAGGCTCTTTTCCAGTGGCACATTACTTTTTTTAAAAAAGGCATTCCCGAATCTGGTCCAGGTCCTTACAGAGTGGGATAACTTCTATTTTTTTTCAAAATCTAGGGGTTGGGACTGTCGTTAGCTGGTCTGCGCAGCCTTCCCCTGAGTGAAAAAAGTTTTTCATTCCTAC
>NW_026473779.1:0-30470 GCF_026875155.1 Cherax quadricarinatus
ACCACTGCCTATCACACAAGAGTTCACCTTCACTTTCCTGATGTCAGAACCACTCTGCAAAGGTCTTAAATGGTCCATACAAGTTCTCTCTGCACTCTGAAAGGGGTGGGGATGTTGCAATTTGAAGAGGCATCTGAACTGTAATGTCACCTTTGACACCAACAGATTTATTACACTTTAATTATAGTTCCTTTAGCACTCCTCATCGCCCTTTCGAACTCTACCTCTTATATTCTCCATCCTCTCAAGGGAGGTTCCTTGACGTTGGTGAGAGGCTCTTGATCTAGGGAATTGGATCTGTGCTACAGTTTCCTGAATTAAGCCTGAATAATTTCCATCCTCTTCCTCCCCACGTGCACTGTAAAATCCTACGGGTTAAGCGCACCCCCATGATTATAATAATTATAATTAGCACTTAGTTTTGATTATAATAATGAACTAATGCCAGCACATCTCTGGCAATTATTTTTATTAGTCAAAACTAAGGGCTAAACCCACATAGGTCATAGTCACACCTCTGGTAGGACAATGATTGACAGAGGTGTTTTCTTCGTCACTTGGCCTTTGTGGGGCTTAGTGCTTCTTTTTGATTATAATAATAATTAACCTTTGTGGGGAGATGGCTGGAGTATTAAAAATAAATGTGCCCCTTTCAGAGGTGCCCTCGTACTGGTGAAGGATTTGTGATCCAAAGAATTGGAACACAATGTGTCGTGTTTCTGAAATTATATAGCGCTGTATAGCCCTTGTGGCTTAGCGCTTCGTTTTGATTATAATAATAATAATCTGAAATCATAGCAGTGTTTTCTGCAAACTGAAGTCAGTGTCTACTAATCGTAGTAGTAATTATGTCAGTTTTTAAAACGTTATGATATTTTTGTGGTGGTGGGGATCATAGTGCCTGGAGTATGGCATTCATGCTTAGTTCAAGGAACTGGAGCAAAAGGTCATATTCCCTAGATCAAGAGCCCCTTGAAACATCAAGGAACTCCCTTGAGAAATGTTAAAAGGCCTCAGATTGAATCTATCTCCCATTTTCATGAAGCTGTATGACCCCCCCCTCAAGGAAGGTTCCTTGATGTTGGTGAGGGGCTCTTGATTTAGGGAATTGGATCTGTGCTCCAGTTCCCTGAATTAAGCCTGAATGCCTTCCACATCCCCCCCCCAGGCGCTGTATAATCCTCTGGGTTTAGCGCTTCCCCCTTGATTATAATAATAATAATAATGTATGACTCCCCCTTCTTTTTGATTATAATAATAATGTATGACTCCCCACCATGAATGTAATAATTTTGTGATTACACAAGCATTAAAGCTGATTATAATAACTTGTTAATGAGCTGTCATGCGACTGAAAGGATCCAAGAAGATGGCTGGTGCCGTAGGGCAAATATAGAAGCATATGGACATATTGTAGATGTTGTTTGGCATGTAAATAGTGTTGATGCGAGTTTAAGGAGTGTGAAGGGAATGCTATAAGGTTCTTTAATGTGCAAAATAAAATCGAGGAGAGGATTTTACCTCAAAGGAATGTGGGAGATTATTTTACTCACGGGGAAGTGCTAAACCTGTAGGGCATTCAGGTTCGATCCAAGAAGGTTGAAATCCCGCTCTTTGGATCAAGAGTCCACTACCGGCATCCTAATCAAGGAACTTACCTCTCTGAGAGGAGAGAGAGAGATGTAGCCCCTGGGATACACACAAAAGAGTGATGCCAAGTGCTGTGGCCGTCTGTATGACCTTCGCGAGTTTAGTGCTTAGTTATGATAATAACATGAGAGGATGCAACATTTTTGCCGGTAACTGTAAAAACGGGTACAGGGTCCAGTTAGAACTTGGCAGTCAACTTTCGTACTTTTTGCCAGACTGAGCATAGTAGCGGTAGTGACAATAGACATCCAAGCCCAGTATTTTCTATCAGTATAGCAACGGGGATGCACTCTTTGTTTGAAAGCTAGAAACTTGTGTACAGTTCTATTATAACTAACTGTAATGGCTTTATGCAGCTCGTTTTAAGTGCACAGAGTGAGCAGAATCAGACCAAAAGGGTGCACATTTCTTTTATGTTTACCCGCAGCTTAGGGAGTGCAATCATTGCTGCAGAGAGAACAGAAATGGTATAACTTAGTAGCAGCTCGTCTTTAGAAGATGAATCAGGAGGAACATCAAGAAAGTTTGTATAAAGAGCCCAATCGGACTACTCAAACTGTCAAGAGATGTGACAAGGAGTAGGAGGAAAATGAGTGCTGTCATGAAGATCACGTACTATTGATTAAATTCAATCCAGCGCTACAGAACATAGAGATTTATGCAAGAGAGAATACGGGTGCAGGGAAACCTCATGCACCAACATGTTAAGGACACTACCAGAGTGAGAGGGGAGGATGAACCAGCAAGATTGGACCTTGTGTTCACCCTGGGCAGCTCAGATATTGAGGACATCAAGTATGAGAGTCCCCTAGGAGCTAGCGACCACGTGGTTCTGTGCTTTGAATACATAGTAGAGCTGCAAGTGGAGAGAATAACAGGAGTTGAATGGGAAAAGCCTGACTATAAAAGAGGGGACTACATAGGGTTGAAGAACTTCCTGCGGGAGGTCCAGTGGGACAGAGAACTGGCAGGAAAGCCAGTAAATGAAATGAGGGAAAATATGTAACAACAAAATGCAAGGAGGCAGTGGAAAGGTTTATTCCCAAGGGCAACAGTAACAACGGGAAGACCGGAACGAGCCCCTGGTTTACCCGATGGTGTAAGGAGGCAAAAACAAAATGCAATAGAGAATGGAAAAAGTACAGAAGGCAGAGAACACACGAAAATAGGGAGATCAGTCGCAGAGCCAGGAACGAGTACGCACAGGTAAGGAGGGAGGCCCAGCGACAGTATGAAAATGACATAGCATCGAGAATCAAGACTGACCCGAAACTGTTGTATAGCCACATCAGGAGGAAGACAACAGTCAAAGACCAGGTGATCAGATTAAGGACAGAAGGTGGAGAACTCACAAGAAATTTTATTTATTTATTTATTTAGTAATTTAAGCATACATACAGAGGTACAAAAAATACAGGTAAGAGCAGCATGCCAAAGCCACTTATATGCATAGCATTACGGGCTGGCTTAAAATTAACTTAAGATTAACTAAACAATGATGAAATCAGTGATAAAACATTACTGTAAACAGATAACTATAAAGCACAAATGAGTATTACAAAGACAGGTCATATGGTTGCATGCATTGCTGTACATTCAGTCGAATGGAGTATTCTGTTAGGTATTGTATTTAAAAAAATAACAAAGTTAGATTGGGTCCTAGGTTTAACATTTGTGTGATATAATTGTGAGTAACATATAGGATATACAATTTATAAGGTTCAGTTATTCAGTATTTATTTGGTTTTGGGTGGGGTAAGTGATCTTTGAGAAGAGACTTGAATTTATAAACAGGTAGTGTTTCTTTTATATTTACAGGTAATGAATTCCCGATTTTAGGGCCTTTTATGTGCATTGAGTTTTTGCATAGCGTGAGATGGACACGAGGAACATCAAAGAGTGATCTGTGCCTTGTGTTATGGTCATGTGTTCTGTTGAGGTTGGCAAGGAGATGTTTGAGGGGAGGGTTAATATCAGAGTTAAGTGTTCTATGTATGTAATAGGTGCAGTAATAAGTATGGATGTTTTGTATGGTGAGTAGGTTGAGTGTTTTGAATATCGGTGGAGTGTGCTGCCTGTAGTGAGAATTTGTTATCATTCTAACTGCAGCCTTTTGTTGGGTAATTAGTGGTCTGAGATGGTTAATTGTTGTTGAGCCCCATGCACAAATTCCATAGGTGAGATAGGGGTAAATAAGAGAGTGATAAAAGGGCCCGGAGGGCTGACTGTGGAACATAGTACCGTATCTTCGATAGTATGCCTACAGTCTTGGAAATTTTCTTAGAAATTTGTTGTATATGTGTATGAAATTTGAGTCTACTATCAAGGTGGATTCCTAAGAATTTTCCCTCTGTTAGCTTTGTGATAGGTGATCTGTTTATCGTTATGTTAAGAGGTACATCTGTAGCTCTGTTACCAAACTGAATGAAGTAGGTTTTGTCAATGTTTGTGTAAGTTTGTTAGTCCTCATCCAGGTAGTTTTTTCTGTAATTCGGGTTTACAGTTTTGGGCTAGGTATGGGCGGGGGGAGAAAGACGTATGTAGTTATCTCAAAAAGTAGGGGTTTGTTTAAATTTTGCGAAGATTGGTAGGTCATTTAGTATAGGAAAAAGAGAAGAGGGCCAAGGCACTTCCCTGTGGGACACCAACTGTAATTTTTTTAAAGCGGAAGAGCTTGCCCATTTGCATACACGTATTGGCTTCTGTTGCTACCTGGAGACCTGAGGTATGACTTGAGTGTTGAGGGAGTCCCCCAAATTTACTTTTAGGTGAAATTTTTACGTGGAGCAAGTCAGGGGTCAACTGTATCAAAAGCCTTACTAAGTCAATGAAGATCCCCAGGGGGATTCTTTTTTCTCTATTGCAGTTTTTAATTTTTCTAGCATGTGTATAATAGCATCTTTTATATTTTTATTACCTGAACCCAAAATTTGGGGGGTTGAGAATTTTTTGGGGGAATGAGGTGGGTAATTCGTTTAGAATTAAATTTTTTCGAAGATTTTGAGAGAGGGTGTAAATGGATTTTGGGCCCTATAGTTTTCAATGTTTGGTCCCCTCCTTTATGGATCGGGGGCCCCTTTGCTATTTTGAAAACTGTAGGGAAGGGGGAGGATTAAAGGGTTTTTGTTAAAGAGTTTTGCAAATGAGGGTGTAGTGCTTGTGAACTTTTTTGTATAAAAGGGTGGAAAGGTTTTTTTAAAATCTCCTGCCTTGTTTTAGTTTGTTGTAAAAAGGGGAGACTTGTAGGGGTTAGTGGGAGTGGAACAGTGTGTTCGGGTAGTTCCCGGTGAGGTAGTCTTTTGGGGGGGTATCTGAGTTTGGGATTTTATTGGCAGGTTTTGTCCTATGGGGAGAAGAAACATTGGTCTGTTTGCGTTCTGTTGGTGGGATTTGGGGGTTTCATTGATTTTGCTAATTTTATTTGCTATTCGTGATTCTTTTTTTTTCCCCAGAATTTCTGAAGGGTTTCCAGGTCTTTTTTATATACCTCGTAAGTTGGATAATCTGTTATCATAATACGTTTTTTTCCCCTTCTTACAGGGGTTAGGATTGCGGTAACATTTTTTTTGGGCCTGGTTTTGTGCCCCTTCTTATGTTTTTCTACGGTGTTTTGTATTTTATGGATTTGGAAGGGGTGTTAGCCGGGACTGTTCAGTCCTTAGCTGTCACTGTTTAGTTTATTTAGGGCATGTTGTTAAGGGGGTATTGGTCTTTTTTAAAAATTTTAAAACTTTCGTCAATATCTGTATGATTTCAGTCAGTGTGCATCAATTTTTTGCTACTGCGTTGTGAAGTTATTAAAGGCGCCCATTGTTAGTCGAAGGTGGACTTTAGTATTGTCTTGGGGTATTTTACCAAGTTGTTAGGGGAAAAGGGGGTTGGGGTTGTGGTATTTCTGTAATTAGCCGTTTTTTAAAGGGGGATAGGGGTTGGCCCAGAGGGTGGTCAAGTGGGGAAAACAATTTCCCGTAACTTTGTAGTTTTGTTACTTTTGGTAGCAACATCGTTACCATTGTGTTTGTAAAATTCAGTAACGTGTGGGTCCTGGTCTTGCAGGAGATTTTTTTGAATCCCTGAGGAGAAAGTGTTTTTGTTCATGCTGCACATTATCATACTTCCTAGGTTTTGACTAAATGGCTAATGTTTGATTGGGGAACCTGTAGTGTTTATCATGTGGGGTTTTTTTGTAGGTTTTTGGGATTGAATTTAGCTTTTATATATTCCCCATGTTCATCCCTGTGAAAGTTTTATGTACATTTTTGTTGGTCTAAATAGTAAAAGCTGTGCCACCCCCTTTTGGGTCTGGCCTACAGTTGTGAGGCTTGAACCAGGAAGGGGCTAGAATCTGTAGTATGGGGTTTTTAGCCAGGTTTCATTTTGTGTAATGATGGCAATTGGCATGCAGGAATTTAGTAAGCTAGGGGGTCATCAAAATGCTTGCTTAAAGATCTGATTTGTAGTTAAAGAAAAGTTAGTTGTTTTGGGCCGAGAAGTGCCTTTGTTGTTTGCTGTGTATAATTACAGTAACGTTTGTCATTAAAGTCATTAAATAAGGGGTTTGGGTATCAGGATCAATGCTTGTAACATAAATTTGTAGTGAATCTATAGTTAGAATTAAGTATAAAACAAAGTAAATATTCTAAAGCAAAAAAAAAGCCCTATTTTTAAAACAAATGTAAAAAAAATGAGCTAAGGTAGTTTTTTAAAGTAAAAAAAAAGGAGAAATAAAAAAGGGACTAAAAAAATTTGGGGTGAACAAAAAAGTGATGATCAAATAATGGGCTTGGGAATTATAGTAGGTAGTACTTTAAAGGAAATTTCTTTAAAGTTAAAATTATAATATAAAATTATAATATAAAGGGGCTAATTAATTTTGGGGTAAACAATAAAGTGTTAATCAAAAAATTTGCACTAAAGGTCTAATATAATGATTTTTGTGGAGTTGTTTTTGAGCTAGAATGAGCATAGTAAACTAGATTTAATCTAAAAATAAACAATACAAATTAAAAATAGCACCAGTCTCTCACTAGTACTTGCAAAGGCTAAAATGAAATTTTGGTTTTGAAAAGTCAATAGTTTAATCTAAAAATTAAAAAAGGCACAAGCTCCAATTGAATTGCATAAGGTTTTATTAAGTTGTTTCAAAATTAGAGTATAACAGATTTAAATTACAAAATAAAAAAAAACAAGTTAAAAAGGGAGAAAAAAATAAAAAAAAAATAGAAAAAAAAAATTATGAGGTAGTTGGGACTAGTTAGCAAAAAAATTTAAGGGGCCTTGAACAATAATATAATTGAAATAACATAATTGCACCACAAATTTTCCTAAGATTGAAAAAAATCTTAGGTAGGAATTATAATATAAAAATTTTAAATATAAAAAACAAAATTTAAAAAGGTACTTGCAACTGCATAGAGCGGTATAGGTTTTTTTACAAGTAGGAGTATAATAGATTTTAAAAGACAAAATATAATTCATAATTAAAGTACCAAAAGAATAATAGTAAAAAAACAAGGGTAATGTTTGGTTATAAAATGATATAGATGGTAACAGGTAACAGGTACCGGATAATTTAAAGGTTGGAGTTGAATATACAAACTTTAAAATTTTTGGGAACAAAATGTTATGGAAGTATAAAATAATGTTTAAAGTACAAAAGTAAAATTTATGGTAGTAAAAAATGGTGTTTTAATAAAATTTTAGTAATTTAAAATGATTACAAAAAAGGAAAAAGTAATGTTTTTTCATTAATATTCATGGAGTTATACTAGAGGTTTTATGGCAGCACAAGGTAATTAAGGTACCTAAAATGTAAATGTGGGATTAAAAAAGGGAAAGGGGGAAATTTGACAAGTAATGGTTTTTAAATGTAAAAGTTAAGAGTAATTTAAATTATAGTAAAAAAAGAAATTATTAAAATTTTTGTAAGTAAATCAAATTTTTAGTATTTAAAAAAATATGGGTAATAATAGGAAGGAAAAGGACAATTCAGTAATGTTTAAGCAAACAAACCCCCCAAGGAAGGTTCCTTGTGTTTGGGGAGGGGCTCTTTTATTTTGGGAATTGGATCTGTGCTCCAGTTCCCCGATTAAGCCTGAATGCCTTCCCCCATCCCCCCCCCCAGGCGCTGTTAATCCTCCCGGGGTTTTGCGCTTCCCCCTTTTTATAATAATAAAAATTAAGCAAACAAAAGTAAAAAGAAAATTACATAAGGTGACTTTTGCTTACTAGTAAAAAACACAAAAATGAGGTATTGTTATTTAATTACAAGAATTTTACAAAGAAATTTTAACAATAAGGAGCAAAACATTCATACACTACGTACTTTTAGGGTTTGGGAAATTTTTTATTTTTCTGTTAAAAATAGTACCCCCCGAAAATCGTGATAGACATTCTCGTTCGTTATTGTTACAGTTGACCCCACATTTTTTTTTCCTAACAAGAAATTTCCCATCTGTTGAAGCATTGGTGTATTTGTCATTATTTTCCGTAAGTTTTCTACTCTATAAAGGAGGTTCTGAGTTTTTTGGGAAGACACTGTTTATGATACCTCTTTTTTTTACTTTTTAAAAAGCCCCATTAAGTCTTTTTTCCTGTCATTGGTGGAAAACAAAAAAAACACTTTTTTCCTGGGATCCCCAGTAACCGGCTTTTTTATTTCTGATCTGGGGCAAAAAACACTTGTTTGGTCCTTTATGATTGCAGAGAATTTCTTTTTCTTTTTTTTTGGTTATATCACGGGGAAAAATTGGACGTTAACTATTACTGCGTCCCCATAGTTTATCTTTCTCAGTTTTATCTTCTTGGAGAGCAAATATCATGAACTGGTTACTAAGTTGTTCTTCCATTTTTTACTGCTTCTTCAACCTTTGATTAAGAGATATATTTGTTTTGGGGGTGGCTATCTATGATGCTTGGATGGTCTTGTCACAGTTAGCATTCCTGTGTTTATAAATTTTGTTCAAGACTGAGGGTTTTGTTTTCGAGTTGTGTCATCCTGGTGTCTTGTTTTGTTAGCGTCTCTCGAAGATTTATATTTTTTAATAACTAAGTTGGAGATGTATTTTTTAGGGTATCTGGACGTTGGTTACCTGAGAGATACTTGGTAGGGGTTTTCCGGGGAAGAGAGGGGAGGGGGGCTGGTGGCACCAGTTTTGTTGTTATTGTTGTGGTTTTTCGCCTTGAGCGGTGGGGAGTGGGGGGGTTGCGGGCCCGGGGTCCTCCTGGCTACCTTGTTGATAGTTGTTTTTTGGTTTTTTTCTTGCTGGCCTTGGTGCTGTTTCCCCCTTAGATTGGCCCATAAAACTACAGGAATTGTTTTTAGTTAAAAAGAAGTTTTATTTACAAAGCTTAGGGTTACGTTGTTCGGTGGCAGCGGGGGTTGCTTTTGGTTTTTGGGCAGTCTTCCTTTGATCTCTATTATTTTTGATTTGTAGGTTTTTTACGTTGGGAAACTTTTGGTCATTCTGGGTGCTACGTTGGGGAGTCAGTTTTTTTTGACTAGGCACAAAGGAATTGGAGTTGATAGTTGGAGAAAAAATACGGAGTTGGGAATCGCTGCGCCGCTGCGCAATACAGGATATGTGAGGAGCTGAACAGGAATTTAAGGAAGTTTTTTCGTGAGACAAAAGGGGGTGGAAGACAGCACAGAAGGAAAATCAAGAGGGAATATACCAACAAGGGGGGATGACAACGAACAACTAGGAGGGGGAAGAAGCTCTTAAGTTACCCTTTACCTCAAACGATGGGACCCACAACACTCCCCCTGGGTCCTTAGAAAGGAGCAGAGAGCGTGCGTGCCTCTAACCACAACTTCAACACATCCCCTTTAAACTGGGCAGCTACCTGAGAAATGGAAGACACTAAAGAAATCCCCATATTTAAGAAAGGAAAAAGAAACGAGGCATAAACTACAGACCTGTGCTCTGAATTATTGTGTGCAAAGTCATGGAGAAAATTTCAGGAGAGTGGCGAACACCTGGAAAGGAACAAGTTATAAAAGAAAAAACCGCATGGGTTTATGGGAAAGGGAAATCTTGTACACAAACCTCCTGGAGTTTTTTTACAAGGTAACAGAAGTAAGACACGAGAGGGGTGGGTAGATTGCGTTTTCCTAGACTGCAGGTAGGCCTTTGACACAGTTCCCCACAAGAGATTAGTGCAGAAGCTGGAGGATCAGGCGCACGTAAAAGGGAGGGCACTGCAATGGATAAGGGAATACCTGACAGGGAGGCAGCAACGAGTCATGGTACGTGAAGAGGTATCACAGTGGGCGCCTGTTACGAGCGGGGGTCCCACAGGGGTCAGTTCTAGGACCAGTGCTATTTTTGATATATGTGAACGACATGATGGAAGGAATAGACTCTGAAGTGTCCCTGTTCGCAGATGACGTGAAGTTGATGAGAAGAATTAAATCGGACGAGGATGAGGCAGGACTGCAAAGAGACCTGGACAGGCTGGACATGTGGTCCAGCAACTGGCTTCTCGAATTCAATCCAGCCAAATGCAAAGTCATGAAGATTGGGGAGGGGCAAAGACTGCAGACAGAGTATAGGCTAGGTGGACAAAGACTACAGACCTCACTCAGGGAGAAAGACCTTGGGGTGACCATAACACCGAGCACATCACCGGAGGCACACATCAACCAAATAACCGCTGCAGCATACGGGCACCTGGCAAACCTGAGAATAGCGTTCCGATACCTTAATAAGGAATCGTTCAAGACACTGTACACTGTGTATGTTAGGCCCATACTGGAGTATGCAGCACCAGTCTGGAACCCACACCTGGTCAAGCACGTCAAGAAGTTAGAGAAAGTACAAAGGTTTGCAACAAGGCTAGTCCCAGAGCTCAAGGGAATGTCGTACGAGGAAAGGTTAAGGGAAATCGGACTGACGACACTGGAGGACAGAAGGGTCAGGGGAGACATGATAACGACATACAAGATACTGCGGGGAATAGACAAGGTGGACAGAGATAGGATGTTCCAGAGAGGGGACACAGGGACAAGGGGTCACAACTGGAAGCTGAAGACTCAGACGAGTCACAGGGACGTTAGGAAGTATTTCTTCAGTCATAGAGTTGTCAGCAAGTGGAATAGCCTAGCAAGTGAAGAAGTGGAGGCAGGAACCATACATAGTTTTAAGAAGAGGTATGACAAAGCTCAGGAAGCAGAGAGAGAGAAGATCCAGTAGTGATCAGTGAAGAGGCGGGGCCAGGAGCTGAGTCTCGACCCCTGCAACTACAATTAGGTGAGTACACACACACACACACACACACACAGGGGCCAGGAGCTGAGTCTCGACCCCTGCAACCACAATTAGGTGAGTACACACACACATATATATGCAATAAGATCACAGTAAACAGGTGATTTCAAAACAACCACTCTGAAAGAATAGAGAAATTCCAAGCGCTTTCGTGACTACTCACATTATCAAGGAACTATGAAAGTAAAGCATCCAAGGAAGCTATATAAAGGGTCCGGCCAGCACCTCACTATCAGATCCCACAACGGTTAAACACGTGATGCGCGGCGACCCAACTTGGATAGGTCCCTTGCACAACTCACCCCCAAGCTATTCTACCCAAGAAAATTTAAAAATTATTATTTGTCCAGTGTATTATTAAATTCTTCCCAAATTCTATTAATTATAAATGGATCTAATTTATATAAACCAAAGGAAATATTCATATTATTGTCAAAACTGCTTTTTATGAAACAAGATTCAATTATATTCCTGTCGACCATGGACTTGCTTGATACTACTTTCTCAACTTTTTGAAAATCAATTGGATGGTTAAAATCTCTTACATGAATAAATAGAGCATTGGAATCTTGTCCAGTTCTAATGCTATATTTATGATGTTTTAATCTTAGTTTGAGATTTTTACCAGTTTGACCGTAATAAACTTTATCGCAAATTTTACAAGGAATCTTATAGACACATCCATCAGCATTTTGGGGGGAATTCTTTATCAAAAGTTTTTTCACTGTATCACTTGATACAGTGGCTAACGCGACGGGCTGGAGTTTTGAGACTCTATGACCGCGGGTTCAATCCCGGCCGGGGGTATGGTTTTTTAACATGAAATATACATATAGTACATAAACAATACAATGGGAAATGATGAATGAAACATTAACAGCATAACACTTACCTTTATTGGAGATTCTTCTTAGTGTATGGGAGACTGGAGGAGGAGAGTGGATTGTTTATAGTTTGGAAGGGGAATCCTCTTCCATCAACACCTCGAGTACCATTTGCTTTTCTGGGGTTGCTTCTCTTCTCTGTTTCTTAATGCCACTAGGACCACCTTGAGAGTCACTGGAGTCCTGTCTCACAAAATAACTGTGGAGAGAGCTCTGTTTCTGGCGTCTCTTTAACACTTCCCTAAAATGGCCCAAGACTTTGTCACTGTACATGTTGCCAATATGGCTTGCAACAACCTTGTTAGGGTTATGTTTCTCCATAAAGCTTTCCATCTTACCCCACATAGTAAAAGTCTCTTTAATTTCTGAAGAAGGCACCTTCTTCCATCTCTCTTCCTCCTTCTCTGCAGCAAGATTCTGAGCTGCGAAGTGTTGCTCTTCCTGCTGAAGCTCTTGCAGCTCCTCAGTGGTGAGCTCTTCATTGTGGTCTTCCACATCCTCCAAACTCACATCCAACCCCATGGAACTCCCCACTGTCACAATTGATTTTACAACAGACATAGGCTCATTAGGGTCAGTCCCAAATCCTTCAAAATCCCTCTTGTCGACACAATCTGGCCACAATTTTCTCCAGGCAGAGTTCAAAGTCCTGGTAGTCACTCCCTCCCAAGCCATACCTATAAGGGTTATGCAGTGGAGGATGCTGAAGTGTTCTCTCCAAAATTCCCTTACAAGTGAGTGTCTGTGGTCACAGTCAAGCACCTGTGAAACATTGCTTTTGTGTAGAGTTTTTTAAAGTTTGCAATAACCTGCTGGTCCATAGGTTGGAGGAGAGGAGTGGTATTCGGGGGGCAAGAACTTTACTGTGATGAACCCAAACTCCTCGAAAATTAGGTCATCCAAGTTTGGAGGATGAGCAGGTGCATTGTCCATTACTAGCACGCACTTGAGATCCAATTTCTTTTCCAGGAGATACTCCTTCACACTAGGGTCAAACACTTCATTGAACCACTCGACGAAAATTGCCCTCGTGACCCATGCCTTACTATTAAATTTCCAAAACACACACAATTTACTCTTCATAACATTATTTTTCCTGAACACTCTGGGATTTTCAGAATGGTACACTAGTAATGGCTTCACTTTGAAATCCCCACTAGCATTAGCACAGAACATTAGTGTCAGCCTGTCTTTCATAGGCTTGTGTCCTGGCATTGCCTTTTCCTCTTGTGTAATGAAGGTCCTCTTTGGCATTTTCTTCCAAAAGAGGCCTGTTTCGTCACAATTGAACACTTGTTTAGGTTTCAGTCCTTCAGCCTCTATGTACTCCTGGAACTCATGCACATATTTTTCAGCCGCCTTGTGGTCCGAACTGGCAGCCTCACCATGCCTTACCACTAGTATGCCAGTACGGTTCTTAAATCTCTCAAACCAGCCTTTGCTGGCCTTAAATTCACTCACTTCACCACTATTTGCAGGCAATTTCTTTACTAAATCTTCATGCAACTGCCTAGCCTTTTCACAAATAATCGAAGTCATAAGAGTATCTCCTGCTAATTGTTTCTCATTTATCCACACCAATAATAACTTCTCAACCTCTTCCAGTACTGGTGATCTCATTTTTGTCAGCATAGTTACTCCCTTCGCAACAACAGCATCCTTTATTTCCTTTTTCTTGGCCACTATGGAACATAAGGTTGTGAAGGGTTTCTTATACATCCTGGACAGTTCGGCCACACTTGTACCACTTTCATATTGTTCAATGATGGTTTTCTTAAATTCAATCGTATTTCTCACCTTCTTTACCACGGGCTTGGCACTAGGAGCTTTCTTTGGAGCCATGGTAGCTTATTTAGTACTTGCAAGCATTAAAATAAATGGAATATTATGAAATATTTCGCTGGAGCACGTGAGGGGACCTTCGCTCACTGGTACACAATGCCAGACTGGTTGCCGCCCCGGCTCACGCCGTGGTACGCGTCCCGGACGAACTACGACTGGCGAGTCAACCTATGAAAGCGAGTCCATGTTTATACGAAAATACCCCTATGATTGGCGAATTTTACGATTGCCGGGAACTACGAAAAAGCGGGGGACCACTGTATATATATATATATATATATATATATATATATATATATATATATGTCGTGCCGAATAGGCAGAACTTGCGATCTTGGCTTAAATAGCAACGTTCATTTTGCCATATAGGACAAGTGAAAATTTGTGTATGCAATAATTTCGCAAAAATCATTCTGAATATAACGAAAAAAATATATTTTGTTGTGTTTCTTTATTATTAAATTATTGTAAACTTATATGAAATATATTTAGTTGGGTTAGGCTAAAATAATTTTTTTTGTTATGATAAGGTTAGGTAAGTTTTCTAAGATTCTTTTGGTGCAAAATTATAAATTTTTACATCAATATTAATGAAAAAATATATCTTTAAACGTATAACAGAAAATTTTGGAAAATACTTTATTTTAAATGAGTTCCTGCTAATTGACCAGTTTTACATATTCGGCATGACATATATATATATATATATATATATATATATAATTATATATATATATATATATGTAGGTAGTAGGTTGGTAGACAGCAACCGCCCAGGGAGGTACTACCGTCCTGCCAAGTGAGTGTAAAACGAAAGCCTGTAATTGTTTTACATGATGGTAGGATTGCTGGTGTCTTTTGTCTGTCTCATAAATATGCAAGATTACAGGTAAGTCTTGCTACTTCTACTTACACTTAGGTCACACTACACATACATGTACAAGCATATATGTACACACCCCTCTGGGTTTTCTTCTATTTTCTTTCTAATTCTTGTTCTTGTTTATTTCCTCTTATCTCCATGGGGAAGTGGAACAGAATTCTTCCTCTGTAAGCCATGCGTGTCGTAAGAGGCGACTAAAATGCCGGGAGCAAGGGGCTAGTAACCCCTTCTCCTGTATATATTACTAAATTTAAAAGGAGAAACTTCAGTTTTTTCTTTTGGGCCACCCCGCCTCAGTGGGATACGGCTGGTACGTTGAAAGAAGATATATATATGTTAGGGTGTAGGAGCGAGGGAGACTACTTCCCGGTAAAAGTAGGTCTTAGACAGGGATGTGTAATGTCACCATGGTTGTTTAATATATTTATAGATGGGATTATAAAAGAAGTAAATGCTAGGGTGTTCGGGAGAGGGGTGGGATTAAATTATGGGGAATCAAATACAAAATGGGAAATGACACAGTTACTTTTTGCTGATGATACTGTGCTTATGGGAGATTATAAGAAAAGTTGCAAATGTTAGTGGACGAGTTTGGGAGTGTGTGTAAAGGTAGAAAGTTGAAAGTGAACATAGATAAGACTAAGGTGATGAGGGTATCAAATGATTTAGATAAAGGAAAATTGGATATCACATTGGAGAGGAAGAGTATGGAAGAAGTGAATGTTTTCAGATATTTGGAAGTTGGCTTGTTAGTGGATGGGTTTATGAAGGATGAGGTTAACCATAGGTATCTGTGGAGACAAAAAAAAACATTATCTATGGAGGCAAAGAAGGGAATGTATGAAAGTATAGTAGTACCAACACTCTTATATGGGTGTGAAGCTTGAATTGCAAATGCTGCAGCGAGGAGGCGGTTGAAGGCAGTGGAGATGTCCTGTCTAAGGGCAATGTGTGGTGTAAATATTATGTAGAGAATTCGGAGTGTGGAAATTAGGAGGTGTAAAGTTACTAAAAGTATCTGTCAGAGGGCTGAAGAGGGGTTGTTGAGGTGGTTTGGTTATTTAGAGAGAATGAATCAAAGTAGAATGACTTGAAGAGCGTATAAATCTATTGGGGAAGGAAGGTGGGGTAGGGGTCGTCCCTGAAAAGGTTGGAGGGAGGGGGTATTGGAAATTTTGTGGGCGGGGGGCTTGGACTTCCAGCAGGTATGCATGAGCGTGTTCGATAGGAGTGAATGGAGACGAATGGTATTTGGGACCTGACGATCTGTTGGAGTGTGAGCAGGGTAATATTTAGTGAAGGGATTCAAGGAAACGGTTATTTTTATATAGCCGGACCTGAGTCCTGGAAATGGGAAGTACAATGCCTGCACTTTAAAGGAGGGGTTTGGGATATTAGCAGTTTGGAGGGATATGTTGTGTATCTTTATACATATATGCTTCTAAACTGTTGTGTTCTGAGCACCTCTGCAAAAACAGTGATTATATGTGAGTGAGGTGAAAGTGTTGAATGTTGAAAGTATTTTCTTTTTGGGGATTTTCTTTCTTTTTGGATCACCCTGCCTCGGTGGGAGACGGCCGACTTATTGAAAAAATAACACTAATAATAATAATAATAATAACAATAATAATAATAATTAATAAAAATAATAATAATAATAATAATAATAATAATAATAATAATAATTCGGTAGGTGAGAAGACAGTTTTATTAGTCTCTTGTGTAATATAAATTTCTTCAGCCAATAAGAAAAAATATATTAAGCACTCCAATGTATTTTCCAGAATTTATGTGTGGCGAGAAAGTGTAATAATTGGTGTAGATAAACGCTGCCGGGTTAACGGTTAATTTCCTCACCCCAAATGTAATTAGTGTGATGGAGGAGCGGCATTAAGAACACACATTAATGATGATTTTGGAGATTCCTAGCGAGTGTGGGGGTTGCCACCTGGAGGATGTGGGTATAGAAGAACGTCGTGGACAACACTTAATTCCCCTCTCACGTGTCCCCTCGTTCCTGCTTTTGTTTGACCTGCTGTTGTTCCCTTCGTTCCTGCCTTGATCTGACCTTCTGGTGTTCCCCTCCTTCCGCTTTAGTCTCACCTGTTGGTGTTCCCCTCGTTCCTGCTTTGGTCTGACCTGGTGTTCCCCTCGTTCCTGCTTTGGCCTGACCTGCTGTTGTTCCCTTCGTTCCTGCCTTGGCTTGACCTGCTGTTGTTCCCCTCGTTCCTGCCTTGGTCTCACCTGCTGGTGTTCCCTTCGTTCCTGCCTTGGCTTGACCTGCTGTTGTTCCCCTCGTTCCTGCTTTGGCCTGACCTGCTGTTGTTCCCTTCGTTCCTGCCTTGGCTTGACCTGCTGTTGTTCCCCTCGTTCCTGCCTTGGTCTCACCTGTTGGTGTTCCCCTCGTTACTGCTTTGGTCTGACCTCCTGGTGTTCCCCTCGTTCCTGCTTTGATCTGACCAGCTGTTTGTTCCCTTCGTTCCTGTCTTGGCTTGACCTGCTGTTGTTCCCCTTGTTCCTGCCTTGGTCTGACCTGCTCTTGTTACCCTCGTCCCTGCCATGGTCTGACCTGCCCTTGTTCCCCTCGTCCCTGCCATGGTCTGACCTGCCCTTGTTACCCTCGTCCCTGCCATGGTCTGACCTGCCCTTGTTACCCTCGTCCCTGCCATGGTCTGACCTGCTCTTGTTACCCTCGTCCCTGCCATGGTCTGACCTGCCCTTGTTCCCCTCGTCCCTGCCATAGTCTGACCTGCCCTTGTTACCCTCGTCCCTGCCATGGTCTGACCTGCCCTTGTTACCCTCGTCCCTGACATGGTCTGACCTGCCCTTGTTACCCTCGTCC
Source organism: Cherax quadricarinatus (assembly GCF_026875155.1). NCBI lineage: Eukaryota > Metazoa > Arthropoda > Malacostraca > Decapoda > Parastacidae > Cherax > Cherax quadricarinatus. The sequence goes on from NW_026473779.1 coordinate 17,371, forward strand.
CTGCCATGGTCTGACCTGCCCTTGTTACCCTCGTCCCTGCCATGGTCTGACCTGCTCTTGTTACCCTCGTCCCTGCCATGGTCTGACCTGCCCTTGTTCCCCTCGTCCCTGCCATAGTCTGACCTGCCTTGTTACCCTCGTCCCTGCCATGGTCTGACCTGCCCTTGTTACCCTCGTCCCTGCCATGGTCTGACCTGCTCTTGTTCCCCCCATCACTCCCTTCAGAAGGTTTCCCGCCAAAATGGCCGCCATTACGCGCCCCTTCCCGCCAAAATTGGCTGTGATGGCAATGTGTTAACGACCTTACAGGTGTAACCATCAAGCACCCGTGCACTCCATAATGAACTATACGTTCTGCGGCACTAAGAGTGGAATTCCCCCACTGGTGTAGACCGTTGATGCGCCCCGGGGGGTGGGGAGGGAGGGGGAGGGCCAAGAAAGAGTGTTCTACTAATTAGGTCGAGATTAGGGCGCTGTCAAGGGGACTATTAGGCGATTTGTCCTTAATTAAAACTGTTGACGACCTTATGTGACGTATGGCCGCTTGGGGAGGCCCTAGTCTTCCTCCGACGGGCCGCTAGAGGTCTCCCTGATAATAAGGGTATGGTTTGAAGCCTATCTGTTGCACGCTCCTCATTAATGCAGCTTATTACTTATACAATGAAGACTAAGAATATTTTAATCCCTTCAAGGAAGGGATTAAAATACTCTTTGTCCCTTCAAAGGAAGGGAGATGAGAAGGGAAGTTGTCTAGATGATGAAGGGCTCTTGATCCATTCCACTAGTGATACCTTGCCCTTCAACTCCTACCTGCCATTCCTAGGCGCTGTATAACAACTACGGGTACTACTACTATTACTGCTATTACTACTACTACAAACTGCTACTACTACTACTACTACTAATACTAATAAAAATAATAATAATAAAAATAGTAATAATAATAAATAATAATAATAATAATATTATTATTATTATTATTATTATTTTATTATTATTATTAACTGCATCTGAGAAGTTGGCAGTGTTGCAGCGTCTTATCACGTAATATAACACAAGATAAATGCAAATTTCTGCAACACCAACAAAAGTTTGCTCCATTAACAGGCAACATGTGTAGACTACGATGGTACGAGGCTACGTTACAATGGTTCTAGTATATGGTACGAGACTACGTTTACAATGGTTCTAGTATATGGTACGAGGCTACGTTACAATGGTTCTAGTATATGGTACGAGACTACGTTACAATGGTTCTAATTTTATGGTACGAGGCTACGTTACAATGATTCTAGTATAAAGGTACGAGGCTACGTTACGATGGTTGGTTAGTTATTTATAATTTTCAGTTTCCTAGCAGTTGGGAAGACCTTCAGTGTGGCTTTCCTAGTGGGACGGGAGGAGGTCCCCGTGAAGACTTGCATTGCAGTCTTGGTACTGTTTGTGGTGGGTTTGCGATATTGTAATAATCTTTATTTCTACAAGTACATGTACATGGTATACAGGGCTAGCTGACATTAGTGACATACTACTATATAGAAAGTCCCTTGTTATGCAGAGAATTTCGGGCAAATTAGGTCAATTTTGTTCCCAGGATGCGACCCACACCAGTCGGCTAACACCCAGGTACCTTTTTTTACTGCTAGGTGAACATGGGCAGCAGGTGTCTTAAGAAAATACGTCCTAATGTTTCCACCCGTTGCCGAGGATCGAACCACGGACCTCACTATGTGAGCTGAGTGCGCTAGCAATCTAGCATTCTTCTGGGTGGAGTCCTTTTGTCCCACTTCAATCATATCTTCACTAATTCTACGTCTTCGCAGAGTGAGGTAACTAAACCGGTGTCGTGGCAGTTTGCGGCCCCTGTAATTAACATCACTATTGAATGGTTGTCAATTATGGGTCTTGGGCCAGCGGACACAGCGTTCGGCTGGTACTCCAGACCTCGAGCTTGATTCTTGTTCATGTTTTGTAAAAAGAATTTTGGCTGGAGTGAGCGCCGGTTCGAGAGAGCGCTGACTGGGAGTGAGCATTTGAAAGTGAGCTTCAGCTTCTAATGACCAGAGCTTTGGTAAGATGGGGAAGGAAGAAGGATGGGTAAGGATGGAAATATTGGAAGAGGGTTGGAGGGGGGGAGAGGTAGGATATAAAAGGTAAGTGGCCCAACCACTTTGGTGTAATTTAAAAAGTGTATTTGAATTGATAAGATTATTTTTTAAGGGGTATAATACAACCCATCAGAGTCACATAAATATAATAGGTAATATAAGTACATGAGTCTGAATTGGTTGTAATTATACAAGTTGCAATTGCTTTTTTTTTTTTTTTTTTTTTTTTTTTTTTTTTTTTTTTTTTTTTTTTTTTTTTTTCGCGATTGCACAACGGATATTTATACGACAGGAAAGGCAATATTTTCTGGCCAGTTTATGAGCTCGTGACAATAGCTTCTTAATGGTGGTGTCCAACCATAGTCAATAGCATAATTTTACATTAGAAAGTTATTTAAGATGTCTCCCTAATTGGGGGCGATGATTTGTTCAGTATACATAGAAGGGTTCTGGTAGTATCCAATCTTCTTCGTCAGGTAAGTTGCTCAAAATCATGGGTCGAGGGTAATCATCTTTATGAATAAAACGACGAACCCTCTGTGGGAGAGTCATTTTTTGAGTCCTGTGAGGTGGAGTATTGATGGTGTAATCGGTGGTATTTATCACTTGTATAGGATGTTCTCTATCTGGCATGTATAGTTCTTGCATTGTAAAAAAGTTGTTTCTTTTTTAGGGTGTCAAGGCGTACATTTATGGCAGTGATATCTTGTTGTGTGTGTAAATCTGCCATTTTTAACTCTGTCTCTCCTCCTGGTATTGGTAATAAATCGAAGAGCTCTATTCTGGACCCTTTGTAACCGTAGCATGTTGGTCTTTGTTGTTAATGATATTGGGACACAAGGGTATTCAAGTATAGGTCTTATTATCATTTTATACAGATGTTTTTTGACATGTTGAGGGGCTTGATTGAATCGAAAGAGTCTGCTAAGACCGGCTTTGGCTGTGTTGATCTTTTTAGTTACATGAGATGTTGAGTGGAGCAGCCTGTCTATTTCATATCCCAAGATCTTGTTAGGGTTTCTAATGGCTACAGGTGTACCTCTGATGGAGATACCCCCTTTATCTTCAATGGTTGATGCAAAAACATCCTATCGTGCTAACAAGGACCTTGTCAGGATTAGTCGTAATTCTCCATTTCTTCTCCCAATTAGATGTTCGACGAAGTTCAATATTCATTTTTTCTATGACTCTCTCATACTTGTATTTTCCTGTTACTGGAGTTGATGAGACGACATGAATAACATCATCTGCAAACTGTGTCACAATTGTGTCATTTAAACTCTGGTTGAGGAAGGTCATTCACATAAATGTTAAACAAAAGTGGACTGAGACAAGAACCTTGTGGGACACCAGCCGTCGGTATAAAAGGTTCTGTCGACTTGCCATGAAAGGTGGGAATGATTTTTCTTTGAGTTAAGAAATTATAGATTACTCTGAGAAAAGTCCAGTTTATGGTCTGGTAGGTCAATGAGTTTGTTATAAGGCCCATCATGGCCATAAGCTATCAAAAGCTTTATGAACATCTCTGGTGGCAATTAAGGCAAGATTGCCCTGCTGTTTTAGACTTGCTACAGTGTCAAAAATAACATTTATTGCATGGTTGGTACCTCTATGTGTTCTAAAGCCAAATTGTTTTTCAGTAAAACAAGTGATTAAACTCCATATAGTAATTCAATCTGTTGGAAATGACTTTCTCAAGAACTTTTCCAGTGACTTCAAGTAAAGATATAGGTCTATAGTTCCCAGGTTGGTGAATGTCTTTATTGGGCTTAGCAAGAAAGATCATCCTAGCAGTCTTAAAAACAACAGGAAAATATCCTGAGGCCAAGATGGCATTAAAGATATTTACCAAGGACTGTTTGCAATTTCTAGGTAGGTACTTTATTTGTTTCATTGTTATTCCAGAGAGGCCAGGGGCTCTATTTCTCATTCTTCCAATAACCTGACTTATCTCTAGTAATGTAATAGGTCTAGTAAGCGGGTGGGTATCTTCAAGAGTTTGAAGTATCGATGGTAGGTAGTGGTTGTAGATCATCCAAGTTCTCATCTCTCCATTCATTTACTAACTGATAATGATTATTATTAAATTGACGACTGTTATTATGAGAGAGAATTTTCTCCCATACTTCACCCATCAAATTAGCCTGGTCCTGTGGATCGTCAAGTTTAATTTCAACATCTTCATCATCTTCATCAGTGAAGGTATGAACTAAGTAGTTAGGAACTTGTGCTTTCCCCTAAAAGTTGTCGGATCTTACTCCAAAATTTTGCTGGTTCACGTTTATATTGATTAGCTTGAAGAACTAAAAATTTCCATATGAAAGTGAGCACTGACTGGAAGTAAGCGTTGACTGGAGTGAGCGTTGACTGGATTGAGCGTTGACTGGAGTGAGCATTGACTGAGATTGAGCAGTGGTGGCTGTGTGAGCACTGGTTGGTATCATTGCGGTGCTGGGTTGAACTTGTTCATCACAACACAGCCACGATACATGGGCAAAACTTCAACAATATCATATCTCTCCTGGGAACGGCCAATTACACACACGACCTCCAGGACTCTTGGGCGAGGGATGTGCTTCCTTGTGGTGCGTGTCTTTGTCATCAAGTTTACACACACACAATTTCGTATGTGTTTTTTTTTGTCATTGTTCCTAAACACATAGGCAGCCTACCTAAAATTTAACAAAGGGATATTAATTTAACTACTTACAAAACTTTATTTAGGCTTTGCGTCCGTAACACATTTTTTTAATAGTTTTGAGGGCACTCAGATGTTATGGTACATAAATAGTATATTATATTATATATTATATTAAACTTATTTAGATTTATTTCTAACTGGATCCCTAAAAAGTACTGCATGTAGGGCGAGGAAAAGTACCTCAATAGCTTGCAAAATACCTCAGTAGAAGAAGACTTAAAATTATTAACGTAACGCGCCAGTAAAGCCATTTCGTGTGGCTTATTTCCACTGTTTTTTTTTTACCATGTTTATCCTATAATACGACACAGCCGAGTTATTCCTACGTGACTGTTTAACGAGTAGATAATGACAGCAGATTGAAGGACACTTTACCATGCTGCAAGCCTGGCTTGTAAGGTGATTCAGTTGTCCTCTGTCAGGATGGTGGGATAGTCCCTACCACAAACACTCCTGCCGGAGGGGGGTTCCTCCGTCAGGATAGCTGGATGAGTGTCCGTCAGCAGTGGTTGGGTGGGTTCCTGCCACCCACACTTCTACTGAGAATCTCCCGTCAGCAAGGCTGGATGGGTCCCTGCCACCCACACTTCTACTGAGAATCTCCCGTCAGCAAGGCTGGATGGGTTCCTGCCACCCACACTTCTACTGGGAATCTCCCGTCAGCAAGGCTGGATGGGTCCCTGCCACCCACACTTCTACTGAGAATCTCCCTCAGCAAGGCTGGGTGGGTCCCTGCCACCCACACTTCCGCCGGGAATCAATAGATGTCCCCAAAGTGGTCCATTTTAATCTTTCCCGGCCCTAATCGTGCCTAATGTTTTATGGGAAGACAATCAGGAACCAATTGAGGAGAAATCTAATGGTTTCCGACGTCGTTTTCCCCGACAATAAAGCCTACCAGTTCATCGAGGGAATTGTCCCAGGGAAAGATATCACAGACGAGGCTGCTGCTGCTGCTGCTGGCCCTTTTAAGCAAGTTTCTCACACCCTCCCTTAAGTTAGTGATTTGCTGAATGACCCATACGGATTTAGCATTTGATTTTTAATATAATTATTGATTGTGGCAGCTGATGTTTGTAATTTGTTAGACAATAAAAATAATTTAATATGCAGGCAATACTCATATAATATTATTTACTCTATAAGCATTGCGTTTTCTTTGATTAATTTTGAGTAGTAGAAACATCGACTGTCAATTTTTATAGTTTCCAGCATCGATTTTTTTACTGTAAGGAAAATAGTAGTAGTAATAGCAGTGATCTATTGTTGATTTCGGGAACTGAAAGTACGCAAGTCAAGACCCCTGAAATTATTGTTGGTCCTCACGTCACCCCTTGGTAAGTCCGTTATTTTGTTAGTCCATCAGTTATTGCTGGTCCGTCCGTTGTTCTGTTAGTCCGTCCGTTATTCTGTTAGTCCGTATGTTATTCTGTTAGTCCGTCCGTTATTCTGTTAGTCCGTATGTTATTCTATTAACGCATCCGTTATTATGATAGTCCCACCGTTATTGTCGTTGCTTCCTCATTATTTATGATATGCAAACTGAGAAACCACTTTTACATAATAATAATAATTATTATTATTATCACTTGGAGAGAAACATGAAACATGCGTCACATAGATCTGTATATCTCTGCTTCAGTCAATGGTCTCTTAACATAAACTTTCAGGAACTTCAAGTCATTCATGATCCCACATAGATTCAACATAAGAGTATTCAATTTCTTGGTGGAGCCCACACACGATCCTCTTCAGAAACTAGCAGAGATTAGCAACAAAACTGGTCATTAAGATTAAAGTTATCTTGGGATATTAAGATAGAGGGGCCATGGGAGACATGACAGCGACGTACAAGATAGTAAGAAGATTTGACAGAATGGATAGAGGAACAAGTACACGAGGGTAAAATTGAAAGTTAAAAGTGGCAAATATGTCTATGGGGTGTCAGGAAATGTTTCTTCAGCCACAGGGTGGTTAAAAAGCCCGGTGGCCCGGTGGCCTGGTGGCCTGGTGGCTAAAGCTCCCGCTTCACACACGGAGGGCCCGGGTTCGATTCCCGGCGGGTGGAAACATTTCGACACGTTTCCTTACACCTGTTGTCCTGTTCACCTAGCAGCAAATAGGTACCTGGGTGTTAGTCGACTGGTGTGGGTCGCATCCTGGGGGACAAGATTAAGGACCCCAATGGAAATAAGTTAGACAGTCCTCGATGACGCACTGACTTTCTTGGGTTATCCTGGGTGGCTAACCTTCCGGGGTTAAAAATCCGAACGAAATCTTATCTTATCTTATCTTAACGACCCGGGTGAAGAAGTATGACAGGACCCACAAGGCTAGAAAAGTACATACTCGTTCACGATCAATCAAGAGGCGAAGCCAGGAGCTGAGATTCGACCCCTCGCAACCACAGCTAGGCAAGTACAGCCACATTAAATAAGAGGTTACCAACAAGAACTTTGGATATTATAGTCAAGTCAGAAACACAAAAAGATACTTAAAACACTCCATCTAGTGTTGTTAACTAGCAACTCGAGGAAATTTGTACAAACACTAGCAATTATCCAAGAATTTGATCCGCTCCTATTATGAGGATAATTACTAGCAAACTATTACAAGGATAATTACTAGGAAACTATTACGAGGATAATTACTAGCAAACTATTACGAGGATAATTACTAGTAAACTATTACGAGGATAATTACTAGCAAACTATTACGAGGGTAATTACTAGCAAACTATTACGAGGATAATTACTAGTAAACTATTACGAGGATAATTACTAGCAAACTATTACGAGGATAATTACTAGTAAACTATTACGAGGATAATTACTAGTAAACTATTACGAGGATAATTACTAGTAAACTATTACGAGGATAAATTACTAGCACACTATTACGAGGATAATTACTAGCAAACTATTATTATCATCAAAGTTTCCCAATAAAACATTAACATCGGGTTATAAAACTGTCAGGTTAAATACGCATGCCTACAAACTCTGCTTTTACTTCATAATTTAACCATTGTTAATTAACTATATCGGTAAAAATTTTAGATCGCTATTTTTACCATTAAGGTTAGATATAAAGTTAGCCTTGTCAAAAATTCGGTGAGTGTCAATATTTGTGAAGCGACAGCAACGTTCAGCCAATGATAAAATACCCTGACATGGGAAAAAAAACTGCATGCCACAATTAGCTTTCATTTGCACAAGTATGCTTTTCAAATATGCCAATTGGAATACAAAATATGATCGGTTATAACCAGCGCCATTTTTAAAGTGCCTGTGAGCGGTAATGTGTTTATGGTGTGTGTGTGTGTGTGTGTGTGTGTGTGTGTGTGTGTGTGTGTGTGTGTGTGTGTGTGTGTGTGTGTGTGTGTACTCACCTAGTTGAGGTTGCGGGGGTCGAGTCCGAGCTCCTGGCCCCGCCTCTTCACTGATCGCTACTAGGTCACTCTCCCTGAGCCGTGAGCTTTATCATACCTCTGCTTAAAGCTATGTATGGATCCTGCCTCCTCTACATCGCTTCCCAAACTATTCCACTTACTGACTACTCTGTGGCTGAAGAAATACTTCCTAACATCCCTGTGATTCATCTGTGTCTTCAACTTCCAACTGTGTCCCCTTTGTTGTTGTGTCCCATCTCTGGAACATCCTGTCTTTGTCCACCTTGTTAATTCCTCTCAGTATTTTGTATGTCGTTATCATGTCCCCCCTATCTCTCCTGTCCTCCAGTGCGTCAGGTTGATTTCCCTTAACCTTTCCTCGTAGGACATACCTCTTAGCTCTGGGACTAGTCTTGTTGCAAACCTTTGCACTTTCTCTAGTTTCTTTACGTGCTTGGCTAGGTGTGGGTTCCAAACTGGTGCCGCATACTCCAATATGGGCCTAACGTACACGGTGTACAGGGTCCTGAACGACTCCTTATTAAGATGTCGGAATGCTGTTCTGAGGTTTGCTAGGCGCCCATATGCTGCAGCAGTTATTTGGTTGATGTGCGCTTCAGGAGATGTGCTTGGTGTTATACTCACCCCAAGATCTTTTTCCTTGAGTGAGGTTTGTAGTCTCTGGCCCCCTAGACTGTATTGCGTCTGCGGCCTTCTTTGCCCTTCCCCAATCTTCATGACTTTGCACTTGGTGCGGTTGAACTCCAGGAGCCAATTGCTGGATCAGGTCTGCAGCCTGTTCAGATTCCTTTGTAGTTCTGCCTGGTCTTCGATCGAATGAATTCTTCTCATCAACTTCACGTCATCTGCAAACAGGGACACTTCGGAGTCTATTCCTTCCGTCATGTCGTTCACAAATGCCAGAAACAGCACTGGTCCTAAGACTGACCCCTGTGGGACCCCGCTGGTCACAGGTGCCCACTCTGACACCTCGCCACGTACCATGACTCGCTGCTGTCTTCCTGACAAGTATTCCCTGATCCATTGTAGTGCCTTCCCTGTTATCCCTGCTTGGTCCTCCAGTTTTTGCACTAATCTCTTGTGTGGAACTGTGTCAAACGCCTTCTTGCAGTCCAAGAAAATGCAATCCACCCCCCCTCTCTCTCTCTTGTGTGTGTGTGTGTGTGTGTGTGTGTGTGTGTGTGTGTGTGTGTGTGTGTGTGTGTGTGTGTGTGTGTGTGTGTGTGTGTGTGTGTGTGTGTTTGTGTGTGTGTGTGTGCATGCGCCCGCGCCCCATGTGCGTATATCTCTTGCCCAAGAGAAAATTTTCCCTGGCTTTTTTCCATTATGGCAGTACAATGGCTCAGATTAAATGGCATTACGGCCAGTCATTTCGATTAATTAGTTTAGTTGAGTTTGGACAGTATATACTCATTTCATCCGCTGTAGGTTGGCAATGGTGGACAGACGGGCCTAACCCTCACCCAACACACTTGTCATCTAATGGGTTTCAACGCTTAATGGAAGAGACGTATGACTCTTTTCAGGGAATGAGGAGAAACAGAAAGAAACTGCCTGTAACATCAGGACTGATTTACCTATTAATGGCGAGTTATAAGGGGTGACAAGCAAGCAATAAAAATATGGGGATGCAAGGGGGGTTTGTGGGATAGGTCTGTGTTGCAAGGTAAACAGAGCAGCCCGGGGTGAGCGTTCCCGACAATTTACCAAATGTTACATCCGCCTCTCCACTTTGTGCTGGCCAGACCTATTTTTGCTCTCCCTCTCTCTCTCTCTCTTTCTCACTCTCTCTCTCTCTCTCCCCTTCCTCATCTCCTCTCATCTCTCTCCTCTCCTTCTTCTCTCTCTCTCGCCTCATCTCCCCTCTCTCTCTCTCTCTCTCCTCTCTCTCTCTCTCACCGTCTTTTCTCTCTCTCATACATCAAGCTTGGGTTCGTCCTAACAGTCAATAGTATCAAGATTAAAACCACAGTCCATCCTGCTGGTCAGATATCTGCTCTTCCATAAAAGTTTTAAACTGTCGAAAAAAAGAGAACTGTCCAAAAATAGCGATAAAATTGCCGTGGGAAGAAAGTTCAGCAGAACTTATCAAAGCACTCAGGGGCCCGAGCAGTGAGGCAGTTGATTACTCTCACACCCATGAATTAACGGGGTAACGACGCCAGATTTTTTTATACTATAATATATATATAATATATATATATATATATAAAATATATATATATATATATAAATATATATATATATATATATATATATATATAATATAATATATATATATATAAATAATAAAAATATATATATATATATAATATATATATATAATATATAAAATATAAATAATATATTATATATATATAAAATATATATATATTAAAATATATATATATATATTATAAGAATCTGGAATTGTATTAACAGACAATACCGTACTTTATATCTTTGATGTTTTGAGGATATTTTTGTAACTTCCGGAGCCAGCCCTGGCCAGGCTTGTCTGATGCCTGCCCTAGTCAACTAAGATATTGCTGTTGGCCCTAAATACATTTTACTCCACTACAGCGAGTACACGTGTTTATACTTTCGGCGATCCCATCATTTTTAAAAGCTTTACTGATGTTTTTGCGAACAGTAAATGATCTCTATACCTATTCCAGCTCTGATATCTCGCCTTCCTGAACGGTGCCGTCATTAACCACCCCGTTATTTACCTGGCTCTCGTGACATTTGTCTTATTGTGTTCCTTAAAAGAAAGGTCAGCTAACATTATTACACCCAGGTCTTTCACATGTTTATTTAATTCTATTTGCTGATCTTGTGTTTTATAGTGTCCCTTGGGATTTTCTTAATTCCTTCCATGTCGAAGGAGTTGGAATTTCTCCACCAGTGAAAGTCATACTGTTCTCCATTGCTCTCTGAAAGACTTCTTGTAGTTAATCTTGCCATTTTGATATCTGTAAATATGAAAACAAAACTGGCGAGTGCTTTTTTTTTATCTGTGTCTGTTATAATGATAAGAAACAGAAAGGGGTGCCAGGACTGTGTCTTTGGGGTACTGAGCTTCCTACATTGCTAATGCTGAATTTTGTTCTGCTCACTACTTGAAGAGTGAGAGAGACACTTATGCAACAATGAGAATCTTATCAAGGAAACATTTCGCCACACAGTGGCTCCATCAGTCCAAATACAAAGCAGAACAGGTAAGGAGAGGAGGAGTTTGAGGTAATCAGTCCCTCAGCCTGGATCGATGTGTTCAGTCCATCATTTTGTAGAAAGTACAGCATATACCGTAGACTGGCTTATATACTGTAGTCAGTGATCGAACGGGAGGAGGGGGGATCACAGGTTTAAGTCACTTCCCCGGGCCATATGCTGTTTTTCAAAAAGGTGATAGACGAACCATCGATTCCGGCTGGGGGACAAACCAGTTCCTATCTCCCTTTATTTCTATCCTTCTCAGTCTGCGGCAATCACCCCATAATCTAGCAAAACGTCATTATACCTCTTTTGGTTTTTTTCCAAACGCCTCTGAAATTCTTCATTCTTTTATTTGAAAAACATGATATATTCCCGCCCAGCCATGGTAGCTTAGTTGTGCGGGTTGTGCTGTCCCAAAAAATTTTGTAATTTGGCTCCTCATCACCCTTAAAAAACTCAGATTTTAGGGCACTCTCCCCCTGAAAATTTTTTTGGCTCGCTCTACTCCCTTCTTATGGGGTATTGAGTTTTTTCCCGGGCCGACTGTGATAGTGTCGTGTATTACACTACAGGGGGTACGGGGACAGGTTGGCGGGGGTTCTTCCCGGCTGTAAAATCACTACCGTCCCCCCGCCTACAAAAATTTTAGTAACACATACGCATTATTTTCCCTTTAAGATTCTATATTTTTTTTTTAAATACGGAGCTAAACTTACATCAGGGAGTTTTCATTACTTGTTTTTTCGGGGGAAATCTCTTTTTACTATTTGTTCCCTTACCCAAATTAGTTATACTTTGTTTTTATTCTAGTATTTATTTATTCACGTGGATCCAAGGGTATTATTTAATTTGACTTCCCGAAAACAATATGAAAACGTAGGCTGGTTTTAATACTTTTTAAATCTAACCTTTGACCAAACAACGGCGAATTTGACTCATTACTTATGTTACATTATTCCTCGTGTATTTTTAAAAACCCCCCAGTTTGTTTTTCTCACTGGCTTTTTTCTTTACTGGGTCTCACTGGCTTTGACGGGGGGTCTCACTGGCTTTTTCTGGGTTTCCCACTGGGTTTGACGGTTGCTCACTGGGTATGACTGGGTTTTCTCCTGGCTTTGACTGGTTGCTCACTGGCTTTTACTGGTTTTTTTCACTGGGTAGATTGCTTGAACACTGACAGCACGTTTCCATTGGCCCAGCATTTCTCTTTGTTTTTGTCACTAATTTTTTGGGGAAAACCCCCCCTAGCCAACATTACGGAGTGTTCCTGGAGTCGTTCCCCCAAAAAATATCCAAAAACCCGTAGACATTTTTGAAATGGAATTAAGCTTCAAGCTCAGTTGAAACGTTCTCACTCCACACGGAAAGGGCATGGGGGTCGCTTCCGGGACGGGTGAAAAATTTGACATGTTTTTATACACTGCTTTTCCTTTCACCTACAGAGGTAGGTACCAGGTGTTGTCGACTGTTGTGGGCCGCTCCTGGGAAAAGAAGGGAAAGGGGTACAATGGAAAAAAAGACCGAGTCCCCCAAACACACGAATTTCGTTGGATTATTCTGGGCGAAACACTTTTTATACAGTTTAGCATGTTATCGATCGCTAGAACTACACTCAACACACCACACGCGCCGGCGCGGCGCGCATAACAGGCCCAGGGCAAAAAAGGTTAAAAAATAACCC
>NW_026473780.1:0-10926 GCF_026875155.1 Cherax quadricarinatus
TTCGGTTATTTTGGGAAAAATTAGGGGGCAGAATTCCCGAAACTATTTTTTCCAGGGGCTGAGGCGGGTTGTTGAGGTGGTTTGGACAGTAAAGAGGATGGAACAAAAAGCAGACTTCGAGAGTGTATAATCGTAGTGGAGAGAGGCGGGGTTGGGTCCCCGGGAAGGTTGGGGGGGAGGGGTTTTAACGGGGTTTTTGTGTCCCCAGGGGCCTGGACTTCCAGCTGCGTGAGCGTGTTGCAACAATGGGGGCAAATGGTTTTTGGATTGACGTGCTGTTGGAGTGGAGCGTTAATGTCTAAAAGGCTAACCTTTTTTGCGCTCTTTAAGTTGTAAAAGGAAAGAGAGCGGCCTTTAAACCAAAAAGTTTTTTAATTATTATATATAAATAATTATATTATTTTATATATATATATTATTACAAACATGATCTTGTGAAGGAGACTCGAACCTAGAACCTTGGGCAAGGTAGCAGTGCTTTTCAATCTACCCACATTGGGCCCGTGTGGGTAGTTGGTAAAGCACTGGTCCCTTGTCCTAGGTTTTCGTAGGTTCGGTCCCTTCAGCGAGATCGTTTTTGTGTATTTTTTCGCAGCTCTCGCGAATTCCTTGCTTATATTTTATATTATTATATATTTTTTATATTTTTTATAATATATATGTGTGTGTATATTATAATATATGTTAAAATATTTATAATCAAATATTATATTATATATATATATATTATTTATTATTTTAATGTGTTGTGTGTATATTATATATCTATATATTATAATTATATTATATATTTATATATTATATATTAATATATATATGGTATTCGTCACTGTGCTAGCTTAAACTCTTTCATGTGAACGTAAATTTTATTCTCATACATTTGATGTTATCAGGAGACGTCTTCTATCCTCCATCCTGGCTTCTAATTATTACACTGAGTATTTCAAAACTCTCTACTTACTATTTATATGTCTTTGTTCACGTGACTCTAGTCTCTTCCAACCTTTTCCTGGTCTCCTTAACAATATTGCTCCTTCAGTCAAGTTCAGTGTTGAAAGGGAATCTAATTCTTTATTTCTTTTCCTTTACGTTCATATTCACCGCTCTGTGACAGGCTTTTATTTCACTGTGCATAGTAATAGTATGTACTAAATTCACTGCTTTTCTACAATGTTCCTTATGTTAAGAAAAGTAATCATCCTTCTCTCTTGATCGTTGTCCCCCTACATCTGTGACCCTCAGTTTCTCGACTCAGAAATTTCCACTCTTCGCAGTTCATTCTCTCACTCTGGCTATCATTGAGACTTAAACTCTGCCAAGTCTCATGCTAAACGTACTTTCTTCTTTCAGAAACTCACTTGTCACTCCTGTGAGATTTCCTGTTGTTTGTCTTCCCTACATTTTTAGTTAAAAAAAAAACTCCGTCGAAATATCAAAAATATTTCTTTTCAAACTTAATGCTTCTCGTGTTCTCTCCAATACTTGGGTTAAAGTGTCCGCTCTCGTTCTGACAGACTTAAAGAGCGCAGAAGTGTTAGCCTTGTCGACATTGACAATAGTTTCTCTGTCATGTTAGAGTTCACAGTCATCCTATTAACCAGTCCTCTGCTAAAATTATCTAGCCTTCACAGGCGGCCCCGTCTTGTTGAATCAGCTTTTATAAACACCTTTCCTAAAACCAATGTCAATCCTTTCTTTGTTTCTGTTAATGCTCTCCTTTCTCAATACACTGTCCGATGCCATACTCTTTAGAGCACTGGTTACTTGACCTAGCATTTCCTTCCTCCTCTTCTCTCCTCTTGACTTTTTCTGTATTTTCTTTGTCTTCCTTGTCTTCTGACTATCTTCTTACTTACTCATTTTTTCTTCCCTATCTTGTACCAGTAGACATATTACACTTCATCTCCACCACCTTGAAGACAGGTGTTAACGTCTTGCGATGCTACAATCTCCGCCACCTTGAAGACAGGTTGTTAACGTCTTGCGATCACAATTCCACCACCTTGAAGACAGTTTTTAACGTCTTGCGTTGCTCAAAATCTCGCCACCTTGAAGACAGGTGTTAGTCTTGCGTGCTACAATCTCACACTTGAAGATAGTGAAACGCCCTTGCGTGTTTACAATCTCCACACCTTGAAGACAGGTGTTAACGTCTTGCGATGCTACAATCTCCGACCACCTTGAAGACAGGTGTTAACGTCTTGCGATGCTACAATCTCCGCCACCTTGAAGACAGGTGTTAACGCCCTTGCGTGCTAAAATCCCCGCCCTTGAAGACAGGTGTTAACGTTTGCGATGTACAATTCACCACCTTGAAGACAGGTGTTAACGTCTTGCGATGCTACAATCCCCACCACCTTGAAGAAGTGTTAACGTCTTGAGATTGCTACAATCTCCACAACCTTGAAGACCGTTGGTAACGTCTTGAGATGTCAATCTCCACCCTGAAGAAGGTGTTACGTCTTGCGATGCTACATTCTCCACCACCTTGAAGCAGGTGTTAACGTTTGAGATGCTAAAATCCCCACCTTGAAGACAGGTGTTAACGTCTTGAGATGCTACAATCTCCAAAACCCTTTGAAGCGGGGTTTTAAAACGTCTTGCGTTTGCTACAATCTCCCACAACCTTGAAGACAGGTGTTAACGTCTTGCGATGCTACAATCTCCACCACCTTGAAGACAGGTGTTAACGTCTTGCGATGCTACAATCTCCAAAACCCTTTGGGAAGACAGGTTTTTAACGTCTTGAGATGCTACAATCTCCACAACCTTGAAGACAGGTGTTAACGTCTTGAGATGCTACAATCTCCACAACCTTGAAGACAGGTGTTAACGTCTTGAGATGCTACAATCTCCACAACCTTGAAGACAGGTGTTAACGTCTTGAGATGCTACAATCTCCACAACCTTGAAGACAAGTGCTAACGTCTTGAGATGCGACAATCTCCACCACCTTGAAGACAGGTGTTAACGTCTTGTTTTATCACTAGTTTTGCCTGACGTGGACCAGTAGATCTTTTGCAGTACTATTCCTATTACTACCACGGCTACTACTACACTACTATTAATACCACTACTACACTCTCTACTAGTGCTTCTACCACATTACTACTACTGGTACTACCACATTACTACTACTGGTACTACCACATTACTACTACTGGTACTACCACATTACTACTACTGGTACTACCACATTACTACCCCCTTCCTCCGCTCGCTCCTGTAGTGTTTTCTGACCTTCTTTACATTTCCCTGTTCAGTTTTGACTTTTCACAACTGAGGTAGCAAGGTAAAATAGGCAGCAAGGTATGATAAGCAGCAAGGTAAGAGATGCAGCAAGGTAAGAGAGGGAGTGAGAGAGACGGTAAGGTAAAAGACAGGTTCCAGTAATCTGGGTAATGTTAGTCTTTAACTCATAGAAACAACACTGACAGAAATTCTTCTAAAGAGGATAATGATGAATAAACTCTTAAAACATAATTCATTACCACACAATGAGTACATTATTCACTACCTCACAATGAGTACATTTTACGTTACTTGACAATAAGTACATTAACCTCAGGTCTGCCACACACAATACTTCTGTATTCAAAACTTTTCAAACTTTTGTTGGCAGCCTCTAAATGCTCTATTTTCCACTTCTCTAGAAAGAAGGTTTTCCACTTTTGAGATATATATAAACTCGGTTTTCCTTTTTGTTTTCAACTTCTGGTCTAGGTCAGGGGGTCTCCAAACTTTTCACTACAAGGACAACATCGTATATTTTATACATTTTCGGGAACCAAAGAAATAAATCAGTCTTATAAATAAATATAAATGAGTGAATAAAACTTAATAAGTTTTATTCACTCATTAAGTTTTATCCAAAGAAAACTTAAATAAGTTTTATTTGGATAATTTTTGTAATCAGCATGATATGATTCAGAACAAAAGAGAAATGTGACAATTACGAAGAAACATTACGGTGTTTACAGTGATATACGGGTAAAAATGTTAAACACAGTATAATATAGTATAATATAGTATAATATAGTATAATCAATTATTGAACTGCAGATGAGAAAAATTGGCACAAGATTAATCTGTACAAGATTAATGGGAATGATGGAACTGGGTTTTAATTTCAAAATATTGCTGAACTGAGGTTTCAACCTTGAGGAGAGAATTATTAAAATGGACTTCAAATGTTCATCAGATAAATTTGTGCGATATTTGGACGTGACATATTTCATTTTTTAAAATGTTTATTCACAAAGGTACGTTGTATCAAAAACTGATACGAATCCACAAGCAAATCACTTCAAATTTAGAAACTGTTCAGGCTGTCAAGATTTATAAAATTGGATCAGATTTCCGTCTTTATACTTTTCGTTCACTGTCACGTGACTGGAGATCAATAATTTCCATTTGAAACTTGGGAGTGTTTTAACACTGTGGTCCAATGGTTTTTGAGACAGCTTTATTTAATCTGTTATTCCATCAAGATCACAAAATCGCTTCTAATATTGTTTTTGCAAGTTATTAATAATTTCTGTTGCTTCACTTCATGAAATTTTTCCCAACATTGGAAGTGAACAAAGTTAGAAACTATCGTCTGTCCTTCCAACAGTATCAATTTTATACTGAATGTCTTGACACGCGTGAATAGATCACAAATAATTTTTTTTTTCACCTTGCAACTTCAGATTTAATTGAATCATATGACTTGTCACGTCTGCACAAAAATGACAATCTGCGAAGTTAGTCAGCGTGTGATAAAAGTGGTTCAGGTTGATACATCTCTGCCAGAAATGAATCAATTTTCTTTTTCTGACCTGAAAGAACTGTAATAGAACCTTGCCATAACTAAGTCATCCAACTGCTGTATAATAACGCAAGTCAACCAACTCAGAATCAATTTCTTTCAGAAAATCACGAAACTGGCGATGATTAAGACCGTCAGATCAAATGAAATTCACTGGTGAAACATCAAGTTTCAGAAAGCAAGACATATCTACATATTTTCCACACAATGCTTGCTGATGGATAACGCAGTGCAGAAACACTGGTGCTGATGGATAACGCAGTGCAGAAACACTGGTGCTGATGGATAACGCAGTGCAGAAACATGGTGCTGATGGATAACGCAGTTGCAGAAACACTGGTGCTGATGGATAACGCAGTGCAGAAACACTGGTGCTGATGGATAACGCAGTGCAGAAACACTGGTGCTGATGGATAACGCAGTGCAGAAACACTGGTGCTGATGGATAACGCAGTGCAGAAACACTGGTGCTGATGGATAACGCAGTGCAGAAACACTGGTGCTGATGGATAACGCAGTGCAGAAACACTGGTGCTGATGGATAACGCAGTGCAGAAACACTGGTGTGATGGGGTAACGCAGTGCAGAAACACTGGTGCTGATGGATTAACGCAGTGCGAAACACTGGTTTCTGATGGTTAACGCAGTGCAGAAACACTGGTTGGGTGGTGATGGGTAAGTAACGATGCAGAAACAATGGGGGCTGATGGTTTAAAGCAGTGCAGAAACACTGGTGCTGATGGATAAAAGCAGTGCAAGAAACACTGGTGCTGATGGATAACGAGTGCAGAAACACTGGTGCTGATGGTAACGCAGTGCAGAAACACTGGTGCTGATGGATAAACGCAGTGCAGAAAAAAACTGGTGTGATGGATAACGCAGTGCAGAAACATGGTGCTGAGGAATAACGCAGTGCAGAAACACTGGTGCTGATGGATAACGCAGTGCAGAAACACTGGTGCTGATGAAACGCAGGCAGAAACATGGTGCTGATGGATAACGCAGTGCAGAAAACACTGGTGCTGATGGATAACGCAGTGCAGAAACACTGGTGCTGATGGATAACGCAGTGCAGAAACACTGGTTTCTGATGGATAACGAGTGCAGAAACACTGTGGTGATGGTTTAAAGCAGTGAGAGAACACTGGTGCTGAGGATAACGCAGTGCAGAAACACTGGTGCTGATGGATAACGTAGTGCAGAAACACTGGTGCTGATGGTTAACGCAGTGCAGAAACACTGGTGCTGATGGATAACGCAGTGCAGAAACACTGGTGCTGATGGATAAACGAGTGCAGAAAACTGGTGCTGTGGTTAACGCAGTGCAGAAACATGGGTGATGGATAACAGTGCAGAAACACTGGTGCTGATGGATAACGTAGTGCAGAAACACTGGTGCTGATGGATAACGCAGTGCAGAAACACTGGCTTTGAGAATCCACCATCCATACAAGCTTTTGTGATTTGTCCAACCAAACATTTCTTCACTCACACATTGCAGTTTATTTCACTTTAGGTTATATTTTAATACAGTTTCTTTGCAATTATTTGAAGATGTCTCCTCCGGTTCCTGTGTTGTGCATTGATAATAATTCTTCCGAGACGTTAAATTCATTGTCAACGCCACGGGGGAATACTAAAAAGCTTGATGTATCCCATCTAGAGTTTTTATGTGTCACATATAGGAGTTGTGATGTGTCACATCTAGTTGTGATGTTTCATACAGGAGTTGTGATGTGTCAATACTAGAGTTGCGATGTGTCAATTACTAGGAAAATTTCGGTGTGTCACATACTAGGAGTTGTGATGTGTCACATACTAGGAGTTGTGATGTGTCACATACTAGGAGTTGTGATGTGTCACATACTAGGAGTTGTGATGTGTCACATACTAGGAGTTGCGATGTGTCACATACTAGGAGTTGTGATGTGTCACATACTAGGAGTTGTGATGTGTCACATACTAGGAGTTGTGATGTGTCACATACTAGGAGTTGTGATGTGTCACATACTAGGAGTTGTGATGTGTCACATACTAGGAGTTGTGATGTGTCACATCATTCGAGTCACCAAGTGCGAGAGAAGAAAACTGAAAATTGTGTTTTCCTGCAGTGTCGTTTAAATATATTGCTTCGTATATGCACAATTTCGAGCAAACAATATTTGATCAAGCTGAGGATTTCAACAGATTTTTTGTTTCTGGTCATAAACTTCCACTGTTCCATCATAACTTTTGATCACATCTCACTGGTCAAAAACTCTCCACTGCTTCCATCATACACTCTTTGATCACATCTCACTGGTCATAACTCTCCCACTGCTTCCATCATACACTCTTTGATCACATCTCACTGGTCATAACTCTCCCACTGCTTCCATCATACACTCTTTGATCACATCTCATGGTCATAACTTTTCCACTGCTTCCCATTTAGAACTCTTTGATCACAAATTCATGGTCATAAACTCTCCATGCTTCCACATACACTTTTGATTTACATTCACTGGGGTTAGCTTCATTTTCAGTTCTCTTGTGTGTAAAAAACCTTGATTGAAAGCAACTGTGTGCCCTTGATTTAAATTTATTTTCTGATGCTGTGTTCGTGTGAACTGGTAATAACTTGGTGAACGTTTGGTCTCACAGCGCCGACGTACACTGTACTCCTTCAAAACTGCAACAGCTTGGTGGTACAAGACACACAAGCGACACTCTCCACTGTTCATTTCCTTCCATAACAGAAGGTTATCTCCGAAAAATTAAAAGATTAGAACTAAAAATTGAACAAATTTTGACATATAAATTGTTACAAGCAACAAAACCCTTAAGTGATTGTAAATGATGGTTTATTAGTTTTACTATTTATAAATATTTCAACTTGTTGTGGGCCGCATGTGGCCCACGTGCCACATGTGGCCCACGTGCCGCATGTGGCCCACGTGCCACATGTGGCCACGTGCCGATGTGGCCCACGTGCACATTTCGGCCCACACAACGCAGTTTTTTTGGAGGGGCCCTGCATAAGGTTATATTATTTTTATTTAAAATAAGATTGTAGTTTGTTTTACATTATAGAATTTTCTTATTGGTCTAAGTTCACGTCAATTCTCGACAATCCGAGCTGGTTAACCTTCCCTCTATGATATTTTTCACCATTTAAAGCGACTTTTATTTTTTTAGCTTGTACCGTCCAACCCCGGACCAGTTTTATACTATCCCGGCTGCTGGATATCAGCCAATCAAGAATTTTCCTTCGGATGCCAGTTTTCACCACCAAGACCAGTGGTCAAATCATTGGATATCGTTATCCTAACCACAGATCATCTCTGTTCTACAACCTTCAATACATTAATTACATCTCGCAGAGGTCACCACCAAGTGGCATCCACCCGGTGGCACCCGCCAGGTGGCACCAATGATTCTGATCAAAACGGAATTACACTATAAAGATTTTTCGTAAAGTAGGGAGGTTTTCCAGCAGAGAATAATGGCACTGTGTTTTGGGTTTTGTGTGTTGTGTGTGTTGTGTTGTGTGTGTGTGTGTGTGTGTGTGTGTGTGTGTGTGTGTGTGAGAGTTTGTGTGTGTGTGTGTGGGTGTGGTGTGTTTGTGTGTGTGTGAAGAGAGGAGAGAGAGAGAGAGTTCCCTGGGATGATAAAAGAACATGATTTTATTTCTGGAATGTAATTATATTTTGATCGCTTTCATTCGCAAAATTTAAATTTTTTAGAACTGAAGTGAATTCCATCATGAGTGAAAATATTGTGCGTTTAGTAACCCTGTGAGTAAAAATTGTGACGTTTAGTAACATGTTTAGTAACATTTTGGACGTTTTGTAAAATGTGAGTAACTTTTGGGTTTTTTAACATGGAGTTAAAATTCTTGAATCTGGGGGTAACATTGTGACGTTTAGTAAAATGTGGAACATTTGGGCGTTTTGTAAAAATGTTGAGTAACATTTTGATTTAGTAAACTGAGAACATTGTGAGTTTAGTAAAATGCTGAGTAACATTTGACGTTTAGTAAAAAATGTGAGTAAAAAATGTGACGTTTAGTAAACGCTGAGTAACATTTTGGTTTGTAACTGTGAGTAACATTTTTGGTTTAGTCACTGCTGAGTAACATGTGGCGTTTAGTAACACTGCTGAGTAACATTGTGACGTTTAGTAACACTGCTGAGTAACACTGTGACGTTTAGTAACACTGCTAACATTGTGGCGTTTAGTAACACTGCTGAGTAACATTGTGACGTTTAGTAACACTGCTGAGTAACACTGTGACGTTTAGTAACACTGCTGAGTAACAGTGTGGCGTTTAGTAACACTGCTGAGTAACACTGTGACGTTTAGTAACACTGCTGAGTAACACTGTGACGTTTAGTAACACTGCTGAGTAACATTGTGACGTTTAGTAACACTGCTGAGTAACATTGTGACGTTTAGTAACACTGCTGAGTAACATTGTGACGTTTAGTAAAACTGCTGAGTAACATTGTGATGTTTAGTAACACTGCTGAGTAACAATGTGACGTTTAGTAAAACTGTTGAGTAACATTGTGACGTTTAGTAACACTGCTGAGTAACATTGTGACGTTTAGTAACACTGCTGAGTAACATTGTGACGTTTAGTAACACTGCTGAGTAACACTGTGACGTTTAGTAACACTGCTGAGTAACAATGTGACGTTTAGTAACACTGAGTAACAATGTGACGCTTAGTGACACTGCTGAGTAACACTGTGACGTTTATTACCACTGCTGAGTAACGTTGTGACGTTTAGTAACACTGAGTGACGTTTAGTAACACAGCTGAGTAAAACTGAGGAGTTGAGTAATACTGAGTATACCTGCAGAAGGTTTCGGGGGGTCAACGCTCCTGCAACTCAGTCTGTGACCAGGCCTCGTGGTGGACCGGGATGTGATCAACCAGGCTGTTACTGCTGGCAGCACGCAAACCGACGTAAGAACCACAGCCCGGCTTGGTCAGGTACTGATTTTAGGTGCCTGTCCAGCGCCTTCTTGAAGACAGCCAAGGGTCTACTGGTAATCCCCGTTATGAACGCTGGGAGGCAGTTGAACAGTCTTGGGCCCCTGACACTTATTGTCTTTTAGCGTATTCGTGACTCCCCTGAGCAATAATATGTACTCTCATTTTAAAATGACCCAAGTTTCTCTACCACAATATTTATATTAACTATGATGGTCTCCCTCACAGACACACATGAAGACACGGTAATAACACAACTATGAGAAACGCCTTTCATTGCCTCGGGTCTCTTCATTTTCCTTGTGTTTCAGTACTGTGAGAATCTGTTCCAACTGGAGGCTGGTCAGGAATCATTGATTGCTTATGCAGTGATGCTGAAGAGGGTGAGAGTGCTGACGGCTGCCTGCCTGCCCGTCTTATGGTTTAATAAGTGCGCGATAACATGAGTCGAGTTAGTGGGGAATAACCCGTGATAAAAATGTCTTCGTATATTTCGGTAAGTCAGTCACATCTCCGCGGTGTTGAAGGTTTTGTTGAAACGGCAGAACACACAAAGATCCAGATAAGTGGAGTCTGAGTGCAAGTTACTCGACCTAGTTCAACAGTGTGAGACAAGACAAGCTCACCAAGTAATCTAAGAGAGTGGTGCACACTGTGGTAAGAACGAACTTGTACCACGTATAAAGCTTGGCAGCCATTGCTTTCAACAGTGGGACATATACCTCAGTGGTGCGACATACACCTCAGTGGTGCGACATACACCTCAGTGGTGCGACATACACCTCAGTGGTGTAACATACACCTCAGTGGTGCGACATACACCTCAGTGGTGCGACATACACCTCAGTGGTGCGACATACACCTCAGTGGTGCGACATACACCTCAGTGGTGTAACATACACCTCAGTGGTGCGACATACACCTCAGTGGTGCGACATACACCTCAGTGGTGTAACATACACCTCAGTGGTGTAACATACACCTCAGTGGTGTAACATACACCTCAGTGGTGTAACATACACCTCAGTGGTGTAACATACACCTCAGTGGTGTAACATACACCTCAGTGGTGTAACATACACCTCAGTGGTGTAACATAAACCTCAGTGGTGTGACATACACTCAGTGCTGTGAC
>NW_026473781.1:0-11461 GCF_026875155.1 Cherax quadricarinatus
GGGTCTCACCCGCTGCCAAGCTTCTTGGTGCCGTTGTGGCATTCCCAGTAAACACTCACATTCGTCAGGTAGCACCGAGAATGAGTTGGAAGTTTCCACGGCAGTCTTCTGGTTTCTCTGTTGTTTCTGCCTCTCTAACCGTTTTCTTAATCTTCAGCTTGGTTCCATGTTGCCCGGCCACTGACCAAGCTCCCCTCTTAACCTGGGGACTCACAACAGGAGGATTACTACGAATCCTCTTGTTCTCCTCCGTTAATCGCCGTATCTCCAGTTTAGCAACTCTGAGTTCTTCTCTCAGCTGCTGGTAAAGCTGCTCAAGAGAGGGCATCCTGGTTCAGATTCACAGAGAGCACACAAACAGGTCTTCACAGAGCTAAGTACACGTCTTATTCCCGTAGTTCCTGTTCACCTTGCAGTTAGCATCTACCAGGGTGTTATTCATTATATACCTGCTTTTCCTTTTCAAATAACAGAAAGCAGCTTCGTGGGTGTTAGTCTTGTTATACCTGCTCTTCCTCTTCACCTAACACTAAGCAGCTACCTGGGAGTTAGGCGTCTTAAACCTGCTGTTCCTGTTCACTTAGCAGTAAGCAGCTATCAATGGTTAATGGCACTATTCCTGCTGTTTCTGTTCGCCTAGCAGTAAGCATTTATCAGGGTGTTGGTAGAATTATAAAACTGCTTTTCCTGGTCACCTAGCAGTAAACAGCTGCCTGGGTGTTAGCCCTCTTATACCTGCTGTTCCTGTTCACCTAGCAGTAAGCAGTTACCAGGGTCTTAGTCGAATTATGAAACTGCTTTCCTGGTCTCTTAACAGTAAGTAGCAACCTGGATGTTATTAGTCAAATACCTGCTGTTCCTCTTCACCCATCAGTAAGCAGCTACCTGTGTGTTAGTCATCCTATAACTGCTGTTCGTGTTCACCTAGCACTAAGCAGCAAGCTGGCTGTTAGGCGTCTTATACCTGCTGTTTTTGTTCATGGAGCAGCAAGCACCTACCAGGGTGTTAGTCGTCTTATACCTGATTTTCCTATTCACTTAGAAGTAAGCAGCTACCTGGATGTTAGGCGACTTATACCTGCTTTTCCTGTGCACTTATCAATAAGCAGCTACGAGGGAGTTTGTCGACTTCTACCTGCTTTTCCTGGTAACCTTGCAGTAAGCAGGTGCAAGGGTGTTGGTCGTCTTATACCTGCAGTTCCTGTTCACCTAGCAGTAAGCAGCTATCTGATTGTTAGTCGTCCTTTACCTGCTGTTTCTGTTCGGCTAGCGGTAAGCAGTTACCAGGGTGTTAGTCGAATTATATACCTCCTAGGTGTATAATTCGACTAGGAGTAAGCAGCTCTCTGGGTGTTAGGCGTCTTACACCTGCTGTTCCTGTTCACCCAGCAGGAAGCAGCTACCTGGCTGTTAGGCATCTTATACCTGCCGTTCCTGTTCACCTAGCAAAAAGAATTTTCCTGGATGTTAGTCGTCTTATAACTGCTGTTCCTGTTCACCTAGCAGTAAACTGTTAAGAGGAAATATAAACCTGCTTTTCCTGTCCACCTAACAGTAATTAGCTACCTGGATGCTAGTCACCATATATCAGCTGTTCCTCGTCACCTAGCAGTAAGCAGATACCTGGGTGTTAGTTGTCTTGTACCTGCTGTTCCACTTCACCTAGCAGTACGGAGCTATCTGGGAGTTAGTCGTCTTATTCCCGCAGTTCCTGTTCACCTGGCAGTAAGCAGCTACCAGGGTGTTAGCCGTCTTATACCTGCTGCTCCTGTTCACCTAGCAGTAAGCAGCTACCTGGGTGTTAGGCGTCTTATACCTGCTTTTCCTGTTCATCTAGCAGCAAGCAGCTACCAGGTTGTAAGTAATTTTATTCCTGCTGTTACTGATCACCTAGCGGTAAGCAGCTATCAATGTGTTAGTCGTATTATACCTGCTGCACCTGTTCACCTAACAGTAAACAGTTATCAGGGTGTTAGTAAAATTATAAACCTGCTTTTCCTATTAATCTAACAGTAAGTAGCTATCTAGATGTTAGTCGTCTCATACCTCCTGTTCCTCTTCACCTAGCAGTAAGCAGCCGCCTTGGTGCTTGTCGTCTTATACATCTCGTTCCTGTTCACCTAGCCGTAGGCATTTACCAAGGTGTTAGTCGAATTATAAACTACTTTTCCTGTTCACCTAACATTAAGTAGCTACCTGGATGTTAATCGTCATAAACCTGCTGTTTCAATTCACATAGCAGTAAGCAGCTACCTGGGTGTTAGTCGCCATGAACCTGCTGTTCTTCTTCACCTAGCAGTAAGCAGCTAGCAGGTTGTTAGTCGTCTTGTACCTGCTGTTCTTCTTCATCTAGCAGAAAGGAGCGACATGGGTGTCAGTTGTATTATGCCTGCTATTCCTGTTCACCTAGCAGTAAACAGTTACATGGGTGTTAGGCATCTTGAACCTGCTGCTCCTGTTCATCTTCCAGTAAGCAGCTACCATGGTGTTAGTCGTCTTACACCTGCTGTTCATGTTCACCTAGCAGTAAGCAGCTACCTTTGTGTTAGTCGTCTTATACCTGCTGTTCCTCTTCTCCTACCAGTAAGAAGCTACCTGGGAGTTAGTCTTGTCATTCCTGCCGTTTATAGACACCTAGAGCTAAGCATAAACCTATGTGCTAGTCGTCTTGCTCCTGATGTTCTTGTTCACCTAGCAGTAAGCAGTTACCAGGGTCTTACACAAATTATAAAACTGCTTTTCCTGGTCACCTACCAGTAAGCAGCTACCTGGGTGCTAGTCGTCTTATACCTGTTGTTCCTTTTCACCTAGCAGTAAGCGATTACCAAGGTATTAGTCGAATTATTAACATCTTTTCCTGTTCACCTAACAGAAAGTAGCTTCCTGGATGTTAGTCGTCATATACCTGCTGTTCCTGTTTACCTAGGATTAAGCAGCTACCTGGGTGTTAGTCGATGTGTACCTGTTGTTTCTGTTCACCTGCCAGTAAGCAGCTACTTTGGTGTTAGTCGTCTGATACCTGGTGTTCCTGTTTACCTAGCAGTAAGCAGCTACCAGGGTGTTAGTCGTCTTATACCTACTGTTCCTGATCACCTACATGCAAGCAGGTGTCTTTGTGTTTTTCATCTTAATCCTGCTGTTCATGTTCGCGTAGCAGTAAGCAGTTATCAATATGTTAGTAGAATTGTAAATCTGCTTTTCCTGGTCACCTAGCAGTAAGCAGCTACCTGTGTGTTAGCCGTCTTATACTTGCTGTTCCTTTTACCTAGCAGTAAGCAGTTACCAAGGTCTTAGTCGAATTATGAAACTGCTTTTCCTGTTCTCCTAACAGCAAGTAGCAAATTGGATGTTATTATTCAAATCCCTGCAGCTCCTCTTCACCTAGCAGAAAGAATCTTCCAAGGTGTTAGTCATCTTATACCTGCTTTTCCTGTTCACCTAGAAGTAAACAGCTACCTGAGTGTTAGGCGTCTTATCCCTGCTGTTCCTCTTCACCTGGCAGTAAGCAGCTACCTGGGTGTTAGTCGTCTTTTACCTGCTATTTCTGGTTCTCCTTGCAGTAAGCATCCTATTCCTGTTCACCTGGTAGTAAGCAGCTATGTGCGTGTTAGTCGTCCTGTTCACCTAACAGAAAGCAGTTAAGAGGAATTATAAACTTGCTTTTCCTGTCCACCTAACAGTAAATAACTACTTGGATGTTAGTCACCATATACCTGCAGTTCCTATTCACCTAGCAGTGAGCAGGTTCTTGGATGTTAAACGTCTAATACCTGTTGTTCCTGTTCACCTAGCAGTAAGCAGCTCCCTGGGTGTTATGCATCTTATACCTGCTGCTCCTGTTCGCCTAGCAGTAAGCAGCTACCAGGGAGCTATTCGCTTTCTACCTCCCTTTCCCCGTTACCTTGCAGTAAGCAGCTACCTGGGTGGTAAGCGTCTTATACCTGCTTTTCCTTTCACCTAGAGTAAGCATAGCATGTTAGTTTTTTTTACCTGCTTTTCCTTTTTCCCCTGCAGTAAGGACTAGAGAGAGTCTTTTTTTCCTGCTTTCCTGTTAACCTGCAAAAAAGCATTTTCCTGGGTGATGTCGTCTTTTACCTTTCGTTCATGTTCACCTAAGTAAGCATTTTTCCAAGTGTTTCCGAATTATAAAATCTTTTCCTGTTCACCTAAAAAGTAATTACTACCCGGAGTTTGTGTTTTAACCTGCCCCTTCCTGTTACCTTTCGAAGCACCCACCTGGGTGTTCTCTTAAACCTGCAGTTCCTGTTCGCCAGCAGTAAGCACTAGCAGTGTGTTTAATTTTATTTTACCCGTTTTGCCTGTTCACCTAGCATAAGCACAGAGGGTGTTGTTTATTTACCTGCTTTGCCTTTCACCTAGCAGTAAACCTGCGGGGTTTAGTTGTATTTTACCGCTTTTTCCCGTTCACCTAGCAAAAGCAGCTAGCAGGGTGTTAGTGTGTTATTCATACTGTTCCTGTTCACCTAGCAGAAGCAGCTAGCAGGGGGTTAGTTGATTTTTCCTTTTGGCTTTTTGGGTTGCTCTTTTTTTTTTTTCCCCCTAGCGTAAGCATTATCAGGGTGTCAAAATATAAACCCCGCTTTTCCCGTTAAAATAAAAATAAGTAGCTATCTGATGTTAGTGTCTCATACCCCTGTTCCCCTTCCCTAGCATTAAGCAGCTTCTGGGGGTTTGCTCTTTTACCCCCACGTTCCCGTTTACCTAGCCGAAGGGACTTTCCAAGGTGTTATTCGAATTATAAATTGCTTTTTTGTTTACCTAACAGTAATTAGCTACCCGGGTGTTTGTCGTTTTATACCTGCTCTTCCGTTCACCCACAGTATGCGTACCCCTTTATTCTTTATAAACCCTTTTGTTTATTTCACCCAAAAGTAAGCAATTACCCGGGGTTTTGTCAATTATAAATCTTTTCCTGTTCACCTCTGAAAAACAGCTACCGGGGGGGGTTTAACGTATAAGCCTGCTGTTCTTTTTCACCTAGCATAAAAGGACTGATGGGCGTCAGTTGTCTTATGCCCGCTTTCTTATAACCCCCCATAAACAGCTACCAGGGGGTTAGTCGTCTTGTACCTGCTGTTTCCCGTTCACCTGCAGAAGAAGTTCCCGGGTGTTAGGCGCCTTATACCTGCTATTCCTGGTTTACCCAGCGTAAACAGCTACATGGGGTTTGGCCTTGAACCTTGCTCCTGTTACCTAGCGTAACATACCAAGGGATTAGTCATACCCGTTTTTTTCCCGGTTTCCTTGCAGTAAGCAGCTACCATGGTTTAATCGTCTAAAACCTGCGTTCCCGTTCACCTAGCATAATAACACCTGTTGTTTTTTTCGTCTTATACCCACTGTTCCCTTCTCCAGCATAAGCAGCTACCTGGGGTTAACGTGTTATACCCCGCCTTTTTATCACCTAGCGGTAAGCATCAACCTGGGGGCTATCGTCTTACACCAGTTTTTGTTCTCCAGCATAAGCAGTTACCGGGGTTTTGAATGTTATAAAAATGATTTTTTCCCGTTCACCTAGCGTAAATAGCTCCTGGATGTTTTGTCTTCATATACCCGAAACCTTTGAAACACTTTCATCGTGGACTGGGGGAACGAAGAAGCTGTCCCCGTTTGACAGTTTTCTTAACGCATACATGCTGCCCAAAAAAGGGCTTTTTCCCTTAAGGGAAATAATCGAAAAAAATCACCCCAAATGGATGAAAAAAGGCTCAGATATCTTTTTGGTCAGAAAAAGGAATTTATAGGGGCATCAAAAGAGGTGAGGGTCACTTTGAATCGTATTTGACATCAAAAGGGACGTTAAAAAGGGGGGTAAGAAAAGCTAAAAAGGGGTATTTTAAAATTTAAAATTGCTGGGGTTCTAAAACTAACCCAAAAAATTTTTTCCGGTTTATAGAAAAAAAAGTCAGAGATAAGATAGGCCCCTTTAAAAAAAAGTTAGGGATCTCACTGACAAGGGGGAAAAGAAATGGCTCTTTCTAAATAATTTTTTTCTCTCGGTTTTTATCGGAAGACACTAACAATATCCAGTAATTAATTTTTATAGGGACCCCGATGATATAAATTATTAATATCACAGTCACTACCCAATTGGGTTTTCAAAAAAATGATCGGTTAATTAAAACAAAATAATCCCCGGGCCCTGAGAATTTTTTTCAAGGGTTCTTAAAGAGTGTAAAAGGAACTTTGTGAACCCTTGCTAAAATTTTTAATATTTCTCTTCAACATTGTTTGTGTCTGATATGTGGAAGATGGCTAATGAATTTTTTAAAACAGGGGACAATCGTTTAACCCTAAAATTTCCGCCCAATAAACTAACCTCAATTTTAAGCAAAATTACAGAGTCAAAAATAATGATAATATAAGAAGCCATTGGGTAAGCACAGTTTTATTAATGATATCAGCATGGGTTTACGAGGGGCGTTCCTCCCAACTAATATATTAAACCTTCTTTATAAAACTTTTGAGGCCGTTGATCATGATAAAGAATTCGATATTGTTTATTTAGATTTTAGTAAGGCTTTTGATAGAGTACCGCACCAGAGACTGTTCAAAAAAAGTGGCAGCTCATGGCACTGGGGAAAAGGTGCTGTCATGGATCGAGTCATGGCTCACTAATAGGAAGGAGAGAGTATGCTTAAATGGGGTTAGATCTGAGTGAGGACCTGTAACAAGTGGCGTACCACAGGGATCAGTCTTATGCCCATTGTTGTTTATAATATATATCAATGATCTTGATGAGGGCATTACTAGTGATGTGAGCATATTCGCCGATGACACAAAGATAGGTAGGACGATTGATTCAAACGTGGATGTTAGGGAACTTCAGAAAAGTGGCAGATGCAGCGCAATGTAGATAAATGCAAGGTTCTGAAGCTCGTGAGTGCCCATAACCCTAGCACTTATAAGTTAAATAATGTAGAACTTAGCCATACAGATTGCGGAAAGGACTTGGGGGTTATGGTGAGCAGCAACCTTAAACCAAGATAACAATGCCTAAGCGTACATAATAAGGCAAATAGATTATTGGGATTTATATCAAGAAGTGTAAGCAACAGAAGTCCAGAGGTTATACTGCAGCTTTATACATCATTAGTAAGGCCTCACCTAGATTATGCAGCTCAGTTCTGGTCTCCATATTACAGAATGGACATAAATTCGTTAGAAAACATTCAGCGTAGAATGACTAAATTAATACATAGAATTAGAAATCTTCCTTATAAAGAAAGACTGAAGACTCTTAAATTACATTCACTTGTTAGACGAAGAATGAGGGGAGACATGATCGAAGTGTATAAGTGGAAGATGGGTATTAATAAAGGGGATATTAATAAGGTCTTGAGGATGTCTCACCAAGAGAGAATCCGCAGTAATGAATTTAAATTAGACAAGTTTAGATTTAGAAAGGACATAGAAAAGTATTGGTTTGAAAATAGGGTAGTAGATGAGTGAAACAAGCTACCTAGTTGGGTTAGTGAGGCTAGGACTTTTAGTAGTTTCAAATTTAGGTTGGATAAACATATGAGTGAGAGGGGTTGGATTTGATTGGGACTTGCAAATGAGTGGATTTCTTGTGTAGCAACGAAAATTGGGTTGGGCAAATGTTTTGTTAGTGGGATGGATTGTAAAGGACCTGCCTAGTATGGGCCAACAAGCCTGCTGCAGTGATCCTCCTTTCTAATGTTCTTATGGTGTTCTTGTTCGGCTAGCAGTAAGCAACTACATGGAAGTTAGTCGTCTTATGCCTGCTGTTCCTGTTCTCAGAGCAGTAAGCAGCTACCTGGCTGTTAGGCATCTTATTCCTTTTGTTCCTGTTCATCTAGCAGTAAGAATCTTCAAATGTGTTAGCCGCTTTATACCTGCTTTTCCTGTTCACCTAGAAGTAAGCAGTTACCTGTTATTTGTCTTATACCTGCTGTTCCTGTTCACCTAGAAGTAAGCAGCTACCAGGGTGTTAGTCGTCTTTTACCTGCTATTTCTGGTCACCTTGCAGTAGGCAAGTGCCAGGGTGTTAGTCGTCTTATAACTGCTGTTTCTGTTCACCTGGCAGTAAGCAGCTGTCTCTGTGTTAGTCGTACTGCACCTGCTGTTCCTGTTTACCTAGCAGTAAGCAGTTTCCAGGGTGTTAGTCGAATTATAAACCTGCTTTTCCTGGCCAACTAACAGTAAGTAGGTACCTGGGTTTTAGTCTCCATATTCCTGTTGTTCCTGTTCCCTACACAGTAAGCAGCTCCAAGGTGTTATTCGTCTTGTACCTGCTGTTACTCTTCACCTAGCAGTAAAGAGCTACCTGAGTGTTACTCGTCTTATTCCTGCAGTTTTTGTTCACCTAGCAGTAGGCAGCTATCAGATTGTTATTCGTCTTATACGTGCTGTTCTTGTTCACCTAGCAGTAATCAGTTATCAGGGTGTAAGTAGAATTTATAAACCTGCTTTTCCTGGTCACCTAGCAGTAAGCAGCTACCTGGGTGCTAGTCATCTTATACCTGTTGTTCCTTTTCACCTAGCATTAAGCAGCTACTTGAGTGTTAGTCGATGTGTACCTGCTGTTCCTGTTCACCTGCCAGTAAGCAGCTACTTTGGTGTTAGTCGTCTTATACCTGGTGTTCCTCTTCACCTAGCAGAAAGCAGCTACCTGTGTGTTACTCGTCTTTTACCTGCTGTTTCTGGTTCTCCTTGCAGTAAGCATCCCGTAACTGTTCACCTGGCAGAAAGCAGCTATGTCCGTGTTAGTCGTCCTATACCTGTTTTTCCTGTTCACCTAGCAGTAAGCAGTTAAGAGGAATTATAACCTGCTTTTCCTGTCCACCTAACAGTAAACAACTACCTGAATATTAGTCCCCATATACCTGCTGTCCCTGTTCACCTGGCAGTAAGCAGCTACCTGAACGTAAATCGTCTCGTAACTGCTTTTCCTGTTCACCTAGCAGTTAGCAGTTCTTGGGTGTTTATGCGTTTTATACCTGCTGTTCTGCTCACCTATGCAGTAAGCACCTACCTGGGTATTAGGCATCTTAAACGTGCAGTTCCTGTTGCGCTAGCAGTAAGCAGCTACCTGGGTGGTAGGCGTCTTATACCTGCTTCTCCTGTTCACCTAGCAGTAAGCATCAAGCAGGGTGTTAGTCGTGTTATTCCTGCTGTTTCTGTTCACCTAGCAGTAAGCAGCTTCCTGCGTGCTTGTCGTCTTATACCTTTCGTTCCTGTTCACCTAGCAGTAAGCAGTTATCAGGGTGTTAGTAAAATTATAAACCTGCTTTTCCTGTTAATCTAACAGTAAGTAGCTCTCTGGATGGTAGTCGTCTCATACCTCCTGTTCCTCTTCACCTAGCAGTAAGCAGCTGTCTGGGTGCTAGTCGTCTTAAACCTTTCGTTCCCGTTCACCTAGCCGTAAGCATTTACCAAGGTGTTAGTCGAATTATAAACTACTTTTCCTGTTCACCTAACAGTAATTAGCTACCTGGATGTTAGTCGTTTTATACCTGCTCTTCCTGTTCACCTAGCAGCATGCAGCTACCTCTGTGTTATTCATCTTATACCTTCTGTTTATGTTCACCAAGAAGTAAGCAATTACCAGGTTCTTAGTCGAATTATAAACTGCTTTTCCTGTTCACCTAACGGTTAGTAGCTACCTGGATGTTAATCGTCATAAACCTGCTGTTTCTCTTCACCTAGCAGTAAGGAGCTACATGGGTGTCAGTTGTTTTATGCTTGCGGTTCCTCATAACCTCGCAGTAAGCAGCTACCAGGGCATTAGTCGTACTTGTTTTTCCTGGTTACCTTGCAGTAAGCAGCTACCATTGTGTTAGTCGTCTTACACCTGCTGTTCCTGTTCACCTAGCAGTGAACAGCTACCTGTGTGTTAGTAGTCTTATACCTGCTGTTCCTATTCTCCTAGCAGTAAGCAGCTACCTGGGAGTTATTCGTGTTATAACTGCCGTTTATAGTCACCTAGCGGTAAGCATCAATCTGGGTGCTGGTCGTCTTACACCTGATGTTCTTGTTCACCTTGCAGTAAGCAGTTACCAGGGTCTTAGACAAATTATAAAACTGCTTTTCCTGTTCACCTAACAGTAAGTAGCTACCTTGATGTTAGTCTTCATATACATGGTGTTCCTGTTCACCTAGCAGTAAGCAGCTTCCTGGTTGTTAGTCGTGGTATACCTGCTGTTCCTATTCACCTAGCAGTAAGCAGCTACCTGGCTGTTAGGCGTCTTATTCCTTTTGTTCCTGTTCATCTAGCAGTAAGAATCTTCAAGGGTGTTAGTCGTCTTATACCTGCTGTTCCTGTTCACCTAGAAGTAAGCAGCTACCAGGGTGTTAGTCGTCTTTTACCTGCTATTTCTGGTTACCTTGCAGTAGGCAGGTGCCAGGATGTTAGTCGTCTTATAACTGCTGTTTCTGTTCACCTGGCAGTAAGCAGCTGTCTCTGTGTTAGTCGTACTATAACTGCTGTTCCTTTTTACCTACAAGTAAGCAGTTTCCAAGGTGTTAATCGAATTATAAACCTACTGTTCATGGCCACCTAACAGTAAGCACCTACGTACCATATTCCAGCTGTTCTTGTTCACCTACACAGTAAGCAGCCTCCAGGGTGCTATTCGTCTTGTACCTGCTGTTACTCTTCACCTAGCAGTAAAGAGCTACCTGGGTGTTACTCGTCTTATTCTTGCAGTTTCTATTCACCTGGCAGTAGGCAGCTAACAGGGTGTTATTCGTCTTATACCTGCTGTTCCTGTTCACCTAGCAGTAATCAGTTATCAGGGTGTAAGTAGAATTATAAACCTGCTTTTCCTGGTAACCTAGCAGTAAGCAGCTACCTGGGTGCTAGACGACTTATACCTGTTGTTCCTTTTCACCTAGCAGTAAGCGGTTACCAAGGTGTTAGTCGAATTATAAACATCTTTTCCTGTTCACCTAACAGAAAGTAGCTTCCTGGATGTTAGTCGTCATATACCTGCTGTTCCTGTTCACCTAGCATTAACTACCTGGGTGTTAGACGATGTGTACCTGCTGTTCCTGATCACCTATATACAAGCAGGTGCTCTTGTGTTTTTCAACTTAAACCTGCTGTTCCTGTTCGCGTGGCAGTAAGCAGTTATCAAGGTGTTGGCAAATCATAAATCTGCTTTTCCTGGTCACCTAGCAGTAAGCAGTTACCTATGTGTTAGCCGTCTTATACTTGCTGTTCCTTTTCCCTAGCAGATTTAGATTTTGCCACCGAAGTGGCTAGTTTATTGTGCACCCCATATCCATCCTGTGGACGGTAGCGCGAGAGCATATGGATACACAAAAGGCCTAGGAACTAGGCCCCAAAGGGTTAACAGGAATACATATGGATTTATATCTACATATCTATAGTTCACTTATCTGTTACAAGCAAATTTAGGAAATTTGCTTAGTATATCTGGTATCTTATTTTTATTAATAAGATATTTGACAT
>NW_026473782.1:0-10885 GCF_026875155.1 Cherax quadricarinatus
TGCTGCATCTTCAAAAAAAGGTAAGTGTCTTTATCTTATTAGTAGACTAGTACATGCACAATATATACTGTGATGTACTACTCTACTATTGTGCATGAAATCCTTCTCTTTGTGTGTGGGAAAATGTATATTTTCATGTGGTAAAAAATTTTTTTTTTCATACTTTTGGGTGTCTTGCACGGATTAATTTTATTTCCATTATTTCTTATGGGGAAAATCTTCACATCCCGATTATTTCGCATAACAATTACCCCTCTTGCACGGAATTAAAATCGTTATGCGGGGGTCCACTGTATTGGTTACAAAACTTGTTTACAGTTTATTGTAAACAAAATGATGAAAATATAGTGCGGTTATTGTGTTGAATACAACGGTACCATATAGTACCATAGGGTTTACAATGGTGCCTAGGGTGCAATGGTACCATATAGTGCAATTGTACATATGGTACAATGGTACCCTATGGTGCAATGGTACCATATGGTGCAATGGTACCTTATGGTACCATATGATGCAATGGTACATTGTACCATACAGTACAATGATACCACATGGTTCACTGTACCATATAGTACTGTTGTATTCAACACAATAAACACTAATATTTTCATCATTATTTTGTTTACAATAATTATTTACAACAAAAATATGCAAAAATGATGTATATTAGTAATGTTCTATTATATATTTACATATGTACAGGAACTCGACATGTTCCTCGAGGTGGATGACAAAGTGCTTTGTCTCGGGAAACTGGAGTCAGTAGCTAGCTTGCGTCGCCACTCACTCAGTCTTGGCTGGTGTCTCCTGCCAGCAACACCTATTGACCATATGGTACACAGTATGTATATGTTACAGGGTACCATATGGTACATTGTACTATATGGTGCAGGGTACCATATGGTGCAGGGTACCATATGGTGCAGGGTACCATATGGTGCAGGGTACCATATGGTGCAGGGTACCATATGGTGCAGGGTACCATATGGTGCAGGGTACTATACAGAACAGGACACCATACAGTACAGGACACCATACAGTACATGACACCATACAGTACAGGACACCATATGGTACAGATACAGGGATCCCTATGGAAATAAGTCACCCTGACTTTTTTGGGTTATGTATGATAATCTATGTAATTGTAATCTGTACACCTGAATAAACTTACTCAAGAATTTTGGCGTAGATCTACGGTTTGGACACTGAACGTAAAGCCGTAGATCTACAGGACGGACCCTGAAAGGGCTAATAATGGGATTCAGAGAAACCTGAAGGTGAAAATGGTAGTGCCTGCACTATGGAGGGGTGGAAATGTTGCAGTCAAGAGAGCAATCCAAATTGTGAGGTCTACACACTTCTGGCAAGACAGCAATTGAATGCATGACAGTGAATGTTTCGTTCTTTGTGTCACTGCTTTGACAGGAGGCAGCCATTGACATAAAAATGTTCTATACCAAGGCAGAGAGAAGGTATTATACTAACAATGTGTCTCATCAGAGTGGTCTCCTTCTGAGCAGTTGGGCTGACCATCACAGACGAGGCTGGGATGAATGCAGAAGTTAGCAGTGTTGATGCAGCCTCCATCCTTGGTTACACCCAAGCAGTACACTGACCATGCACACGAGAACCAGTGCTGGATACTACAATTTTCTGATAAAGAAGCAGGTTATTTAACAGAACTCCCAAGTTTTCTAAAGCCTGACCTCCAAATTTTCCAACATGTTATGGTGCATCAATTTCTGCACAATTGAAACCAAAACACACACTTATTATGTTAAGTTAAATATAGGCTAAAGTAGACTAAACTAAGTATATCTAACTGCCACTTGCCAAATGGGAGGGTAATTACCACAGTAGCAAGTTAGACATTACTGTCTAAATACAGTACAGTAACTGGAAACCACATGCGTTATTAATGGAGCACAGGTCGTTTTATAGCAACTAGACAATTATAATACAGTGCTCTTCTTCAAAATTGAGATCAGTGTTGTGTATGATACCAAATTATTATAATTTTCATGGGGAAGTGCTAAACCATAGGGATTATACAACTCTTGGGAAACAGAAGTAATCAGATTTGATACAAGGAAGAGCAGCTCAAATTCCCTGGATCAAGAACCCTTCACCAGCCCCAAGGCATCCTTCTTGAAGATATCTTTCTTCTTTCAACACACCAGTCATATCCCACCAAGGCAGGGTGGCCCAAAAGGAAAAATGAAAATTTCTCCTTTTACATTTAGTAATATATACAGGAGAAGGGGTTTCTTGAAGATATATGACATCATAAATACTTGTTTTCCCAGAAGATACATCTCTGTTACAAAGAATTCGTACATGTAGAAGCCTATAGT
Organism: Cherax quadricarinatus; assembly: GCF_026875155.1. Lineage (NCBI taxonomy): Eukaryota > Metazoa > Arthropoda > Malacostraca > Decapoda > Parastacidae > Cherax > Cherax quadricarinatus. The sequence goes on from NW_026473782.1 coordinate 2,358, forward strand.
TGTGCAAAGCATTTCTGGCAGACTTAAACTGAGTTATTAATATAGAATACCTATACAATTACACTGCACAAATGAATGATACATAAATATGTATGACAATATTAATATGTTCATTAGATATTAAATCTACCAAATCTAATAAAACTGCTAACAAATAAATACTGTGCTAATAATATTTTATAGGCATGCCAACAGGTACAATAGGAAATAAAACATGTTACACATACTTCACATCTAACACAAATATAAAAAATATTTGACACTAATATAAAACCAAATATATTGAGCAGACAGAAAAAAACATTATGACTTATTAGTACACTTAGTGATAACATTAATATACAATATGTAATTATGATAATTACAGTACACTATATTACAAGTGGAGCACTGAAGATAATATGCAAAATAAATTTAGTTTAAGCTTATGGTGGGGCATTTATGAACTAACAAGAGTGCCCTACACTACTTACACCATACTGCACGTGTTGAAAAAGGCATCATCACAGGTCTCTTTTTTTAGTGCATTCCAAATCTCCAGCCAACCATACTTAAAGGCAGAATGCAAATTACACAGGTTTTGCTAAACTACATTACCCTGAACATTTTATCAACAGTGGGAGAAACACAGAAAGGCTAACCAATAAAGCTGGCCAACAACAAACACCAGATAGACTTATAGTTCTAACTTACTAACGAAATTCTGATAACATACAAGACTGTATTTCTGAAAACAAAACCACTTAACTTCTTGAAATAAGGATCAAGTGTTTTCGGAAATACACAACACAAAAGAAATGAGCACTAGGAAATACTGTCATGTTTTCACAAACCTGATCTAATGTAGCAGATCTATCACTAATACTTTTTGGCATTAACAAACAGGAGTACAGTACACCATACTACAGTATATGGAAAGCTTGCAACTTGGATATCAATGGGTTGAGAAATATTAATCAAGCATTAAAGTCACCAGCAACTGACACCTAATTTCTTAAAAAGACTTTCTTATAATAAAGTTACTAAGGCTCATTAAAGTGTACCATGTATTTTCTTTTTCAACAAGTCGGCTGTCTCCCATCCAGGCAAAGTGAACCAAAAACAAAGAAAACCCCCAAAACGAAAATACTTTCATCATTCAACACTTTCACCTCACTCAAACATAATCACTTTGTGCAGAGGTACCCAGATACAACAGTTTAGAAGCATATATAAAAATACAATATAAAAAGCGACCTGAAATACTATAATAAACTCCCTATAAAACATAATATCAGGCCCCAATTAGATATATACTGTCCTATTACACATCCCTCAAAACTGTCAATATCCCAAACACCTCCTTGAAAGTGTAGGCATTGTTCTTCCCATTTCCAGAACTCAAGTCCAGCTATATAAAAATAACCGGTTTCCCTGAATCCCGTCACTAAATATTACCCTGCTCACACTCCAACAGCTCATTAGGTCCCAAAAACCATTCATCTCCATTCACTCCTATCAAACACGCTCATGCACGCTTGCTGGAAGCCCAAGCCCCTCCTGGAGTTTACCTGGAGAGAGTTCCGGGGGTCAACGCCCCCGCGGCCCGGTCTGTGACCAGGCCTCCTGGTGGATCAGAGCCTGATCAACCAGGCTGTTACTGCTGGCTGCATGCAAACCAACATACGAGCCACAGCCCGGCTGGTCAGGAACCGACTTTAGGTGCTTGTCCAGTGCCAGCTTGAAGACTGCCAGGGGTCTGTTGGTAATCCCCCTTATGTATGCTAGGAGGCAGCTGAACAGTCTCGGGCCCCTGACACTCATTGTATGGTCTCTTAACGTGCTAGTGACACCCCTGCTTTTCATTGGGGGGATGTTGCATCGTTCTGCCAAGTCTTTTTCAAGTTGGGTTACTAGTCCCTCTAGGATTTTCCAGGTGTATATTTCATGTATCTCTCCTGCCTGCGTTCCAGGGAATACGGGTTTGGGAAAACCTCAAGCGCTCCCAGTAATTGAGGTGTTTTATCTCCGTTATGCGCGCCGTGAAGGTTCTCTGTACATTTTCTAGGTCAGCAATTTCACCTGCCTTGAAAGGTGCTGTTAGTGTGCAGCAATATTCCAGCCTAGAAAGAACAAGTGCCCTGAAGAGTGTCATCATGGGCTTGGCCTCCCTAGTTTTGAAGGTTCTCATTATCCATTCTGTCATTTTTCTAGCAGATGCGATTGATACAATGTTATGGTCCTTGAAGGGAGATCCTCCGACATGATCACTCCCAGGTCTTTGACGTTGGTGTTTCGCTCTTTTTTGTGGCCAAAAATTTGTTTTGTACTCTGATGAAGATTAATTTCCTCGTGTTTCCCATATCTGAGTAATTGAAATTTCTCATCGTTGAACTTCATATTATTTTCTGCAGCCCACTGAAAGATTTGGTTTTGATGTCCGCCGGGAGCCTTCCCAGTGTCTGCAATGGAAGACTGTCATGCAGATTCGGGTGTCATCTGCAAAGGAAGACACGGTGCTGTGGCTGACATCCTTGTCTATGTTCGGATATGAGGATGAGGAACAAGATGGAGCGAGTACTGTGCCTTGTGGAACAGAGCTTTTCACCGTGCCTGCCTCGGACTTTACTCGTTGAGGGACTACTCTCTGTGTTCTGTTAGTGAGGAAATTATAGATCCATCGACCGACTTTTTCCTGTTATTTCTTTAGCACGCATTTTGTGAGCTTATACGCCATGGTCACACTTGTCGAAGGTTTTTTGCAAAGTCTGTATATATACATCTGCATTCTTTTTGTCTTCTAGTGCATCTAGGACCTTGTCGTAGTGACCCAAAATAGTTGAGACAGACAGGCGCGACCTGTTCTAAACCCTTGTTGCCCTGGGTTGTGTAACTGATGGGTTTCTAGATGGGTGGTGATCTTGCTTCTTAGGACCCTTTCAAAGATTTTTATGATATGGGATGTTAGTGCTATCGGTCTGTAGTTCTTTGCTGTTACTTTACTGCCCCCTTTGTGGAGTGGGGCTATGTCTGTTGTTTTTAGTAACTGTGGGACGACCCCCGTGTCCATGTTCCCTCTCCATAGGATGGAAAATGCTCGTGATACGGGCTTCTTGCAGTTCTTGATGAACACGGAGTTCCATGAGTCTGGCCTTTGGGGGCAGAGTGCATGGGCATGTCATTTATCACCTGTTCGAAGTCATTTGGCATCAGGATAACATCGGATAGGCTTGTGTTAACCAAATTCTGTGGCTCTCATAAAAAATTAATTTTGATCTTCGACTCTCAGTCGGGTTTTAGCGGCTTGCTAAAAACTGAGTTCATACTGGGACTTGATAGCTCACTCATTTCCTTGTTTGTCATCTGTGTAGGACCCATCTTGTTTAAGTAGGGGCCCAATACTGGACGTTGTTCTCGACTTTGATTTGGCATAGGAGAAGAAATACTTTGGGTTTCTTTCGATTTCATTTATGGCTTTTAGTTCTTCCCACGATTCCTGACTCCTATAAGATTCCTTTAGCTTAAGTTCGATGCTTGCTATTTCTCTGACCAGTGTCTCCCTACGCATTTCAGATATATTGACCTTTTTTAGCCGCTCTGTTATTCTTTTCCGTCGCCTGTAAAGGGAGCGCCTGTCTCTTTCTATTTTACATCTACTCCTCCTTTTTCTTGGAGGAATAAGCCTTTTGCATACATCGAGTGCCAACAAGTTAATCTGTTCTAGGCATAAGTTGGGGTCTGCGTTGCTTAGTATATCTTCCCAGCTTATATCAGTTAAGACTTGGTTTACTTGATCCCACTATGTTTTTGTTATTGAAGTTGAATTTGGTGAATACTCCCTGGAGTTTACCTGGAGAGAGTTCCGGGGGTCAACGCCCCTGCGGCCCGGTCTGTGACAAGGCCTCCTGGTGGATCAGAGCCTGATCAACCATACTGTTACTGCTGACTGCACGCAAACCAACGTACAAGCCGCAGCCCGGCTGATCTGGAACCGACTTTAGGTGCTTGTCCAGTGCCAGCTTGAAGACTGCCAGGTGTCTGTTGGCAATCCCCCTTATGTATGCTGGGAGGCAGTTGAACAGTCTCGGGCCCCTGACACTAATTATATGGTCTCTTAACATGCTAGTGACACCCCTTCTTTTCATAGGGGGGATGTTGCATCGTCTGCCAAGTCTTTTGCTTTCATAGTGAGTGATTTTCGTGTGCAAGTTCGATACTAGTCCCTCTAGGATTTTCCAGGTGTATATAATCATGTATCTCTCCCGCCTGCGTTCCAGGGAATACAGGTTCAGGAACATCAAGCGCTCCCAGTAATTGAGGCTTTTTATCTCCGTTATGCGCGCCATGAAGGTTCTCTGTACACTTTCTAGGTCAGCAATTCCACCTGCCTTGAAAGGTGCTGTTAGTGTGAAGGAATATTCCAGCCTAGATAGAACTAGTGACCTGAAGAGTGTCATCATGGGCTTGGCATCCCTAGTTTTGAAGGTTCTCATCCATCCTGTCATTTTTCTAGCAGATGCGATTGATACAATGTTATGGTCCTTGAAGGTGAGATCCTCCGACATGATCACTCCCAGGTCTTTGACGTTGGTGTTACGCTCTATTTTGTGGCCAGAATTTGTTTTGTACTCTGCTGAAGATTTAATTTCCTCGTGTTTACCATATCTGAGTAATTGAAATTTCTCATCGTTGAACTTCATATTGTTTTCTGCAGCCCACTGAAAGATTTGGTTGATGTCTGCCTGGAGCCTTGCAGTGTCTGCAATGGAAGACACTGTCATGCAGATTCAGGTGTCATGTGCAAAGGAAGACACGGTGCTGTGGCTGACATCCTTGTCTATGTCAGATATGAGGATGAGGAACAAGATGGGAGCGAGTACTGTGCCTTGTGGAACAGAGCTTTTCACCGTGGCTGCCTCGGACTTTACTCGTGACTAATCTCATTATGTCGGTCTGGGGCTCCACGCATACATGTCTGAACCTCAATTATGTTGTGATCTGAGTATATTGTTTTTGATATGGTGACATTTCTTATCAGATCATCATTGTTAGTGAAGATGAGGTCTAGTGTATTCTCCAGTCTAGTAGGCTCTATTATTTGCTGGTTTAAATTGAATTTTGTGCAGAGATTTAAAAGCTCGTTTGAGTGTGAGTTTTCATCAGAGCTGCCTCCTGGTGTTATTACTGCAACAATATTATTTGCTATATTCCTCCCTTTTAGGTGCCTTAAGTTGAAATCCCCCAGGAGCAAGATGTTGGGGTGCAGGAGCTGGAAGATTTTCCAGACGTGGTCAATTTTAACACTGTTCCTGGAATTGCTGGGATGTTGCATCCGGAGGCTTGTAGACTACCACAATGACTAGGTTTGGTTCTCGACCTTTACTGCTAAAACTTTCCACTACATTTTGAGGCATTAAAGCAGTTCTGTGCAAACAATTGACTCTGCAATGAACAGGCCAACCCTTTCCCCCCCTTTTGCCTGTTCACTCTGTCACATCTGTATAGTTGTAACCTGGGTCCATATTTCGTTGTCCAAGTGATCCTTTATGTGGGTCTCAGTGAAAGCCGCGAACATTGCCTTTGCCTCTGCAAGCAGTCCACGGATGAAAGGTATTTCGTTGTTTGTTGCTGGCTTTAGACTCTGTATATTTGCAAAGAAGAATGTCATCGGACTGGTGGTATTGTTGGTACTGGGGGAGGGGGGGATTTTTTTCCGGCATTAGTATCTGCATCTGTTGGTTTGGAGTGGAGGCCATCGACTGTGGTTCCACTCCAGGAATGACTGGATTTGGTGTACGATTTCTGCCATTTCCTGCCAGTTTTTTTTCCTTCCTGGCACTAAAAAACCTCTCCCTCCAACTCCCTCCAACTTTTTCGTGGACGACCCCTACCCCACCTTCCTTCCCTTACAGATTTATATGCTCTCCATGTCATTCTACTTTGATCCATTCTCTCTAAATGACCAAACCACTTCAACAACCCCTCTTCAGCCCTCTAATACTTTTACTAACTCCACACCTCCTAATTTTCACACCGAACTCTCTGCATAATATTTACACCACACATTGCCCTTAGACAGGACATCTCTACCTCTGTATGTGTGCTCAAATTGGAAATAAATAAATAAAAAAAAAAACTGCCTCCTCGCTGCAGCATTTAAAACCCAAGCTTCACACCCATATAAGTGTTGGTACCACTATACTTTCATACATTCCCTTCTTTGCCTCCATTGATAACATTTTTTGTCTCCACATATACCTCGTTTCACCACTCTTCTTTTTTCCCTCATCAATTCTATGGTTAACCTCATCCTTCATAAACCCATCCGCTAACACATCAACTCCCAAATATCAGAAAGCATTTAGTTCTTCCATACTCTTTCTCTCCAATGTGATATCCAATTTTTCTTTATCTATATCATTTGATACCCTCATCACCTTACTCTTATCTATGTTCACTTTCAACTTTCTACCTTTACACACCCTCCGAAACTCGTCCACTAACCTTTGCAACTTTTCTTTAGAATCACCCATATGTATGTATATGTATGTACTAGCCTAATTGTACTAATCTATTTGTGGTTGCAGGGGTTGAGACTCGGCTCCTGGCCTTGCCTCTTCACTGACTCCTACTAGATCCTCTCTCTCTCTCTCTCCCTGCTCCATGAGCTTTATCATACCTCGTCTTAAAGCTATGTATGGTTCCTGCCTCCACTACACCACTTTCCAGACTATTCCACTTCCTGACAACTCTGTGACTGAAGAAATACTTCCTAACATCCCTCTGACTCATCCGAGTCTTCAACTTCCAATTGTTACCCCTTGTTTCTGTGTCCTATCTCTGGAACATCCTGTCTCTGTTCACCTTATCTATTTCTCGCAGTATTTTATGTCGTTATCATGTCTCCCCTAACCCTCCTGTCCTCAGGCCGATTTCCCTTAACCTTTCTTCATAGGACATTGCCCGTAGCTCTGGAACTAGCCTTGTTGCAAACCTTTGCACTTTCTCTAATTTCTTGACATGCTTGACCAGGTGTGGGTTCCAAACTGATGCTGCACTCCAGTATGGGCCTGATGTACACAGTATACAGTGTCTTGAATGATTCCTTACTGAGATATTGGAATGCTATTCTCAGATTTGCCGGGGTGCCCATATGCTGCAACAGTCATCTTGTTGTGTGCTTCCGGAGACATGCTCAGTATTATACTTGCCCCAAGATCTTTCCCCCTTGAGTGGGGTTTGCAGTCTTTGGCCACCTAGTTTTATACTCTGTCTGCTGTCTTCTTTGTCCTTTCCCCTGATCTTCATTACTTTGCATTTGGCGGGGTTAAATTCGAGTAGCCAGCTGCTGGACCATGTGTCCAGCCTGTCGAGGTCTCTGATCTGTCTGATCCTCATCTGATTTAATTCTCCTCATTACTTCACATCATCTGCAAACAGGAACACTTCTGAGTCTATCCCTTCCATCATGTCATTTCACATATATGTACTAAAAATAGCACTGGTCCTAAGACTGACCCTCTGCGGAACTCTGCTCGTCACAGGCACCCAGTGTGATGCTTCATTTGGTACCATGACTCATTGTTGCCTCCCTGTCAAGTATTCTCTAGTCCATTGCAGTACCCTTCCCGTTATATGTGCCTGATCCTCTAGCTTCTACACTAATTTTGTGAAGAAAAATGTGCCAAAAGCCTTCTTGCAGTCAAGAATATGCAAACAGCCCACCCCTCTCTCGTGTTTTACTGCTGTTACCTTGTCATAAAACTCCAGAGGTTTGTGACACAATTTACTTTCCATGGGAAACTGTGCTGGTTGTCATTTATAATCTTGTTCCGTTCCAGGGCTCTATGTTATGGGGCTATAGGACCCAACATGTAAATTTATGTATCTGTAACAGTTACTCGGAATACCTAATTATATTGAATTGATGGGGACTTTGGGTCTAAATGTCCCTAAGGGTGATCACTCTTATGGCTGTAAGGCAGCCGAGTCAAGCCTGTTTTTCTCAATATAATAGGTTATACTATAGACACAATGCACACAAATTTAAATAAGTAGTTCATAAAGTTGTATTTTTTTTGCAACAGTAATAAAAAGGTGTGGAAGAATTGTGGTAACTAGAGAATTGTGCTTGGCAACATCTTTTGTTTATTTGGTTTGGGTGTGGAGGTGCTTAGCTAGGCTCCTCCCCTTCCCCTCTCTCTCTCTCTCTCGGTGGACTTCAAGTGGTAGGACCTCAGGGTCCTTCTTTTTATTTTTTTGGGCCCTTATGTGTGCTCCAGGGGTGAGTTTTTAAAAACTGAAGTTGTGGCCCACCATACCCACGGTGACTAAAATGTGTCAAAACACTAGTTTAGTCCTGAGGTAGTCCAGAAGGAAGAGGGGCAATTTGTCCAGATCCACCATGTGGGCTGTCTTAGAAGGGCAGCTAAGGGGGTGTGCAGGCTTATGTTTTGAATCAGATCAGAGGACTCCACAGGTAAGGACCCACGAGGGGCGAGGGGCAAGTGGGGACAGTGCGAGAATAGACGGTGAGAGGAATGTCTTAT
>NW_026473783.1:0-11112 GCF_026875155.1 Cherax quadricarinatus
ATTTTTAAAATTTCCCCGCGCTAGCCACTAGCCCCACAGCACAAAAAGGGATTCATCAACTAGGTATATTTCTACACCATAGGAAGTTACACGGCACCTCTGTGACCACAATGCAAGTTTTTTACAGACAATCTCACAGCGTGCAAAATCAGTGACGCGGAACTACTAGCTCAAGTCCCTTCACTGCCGTCCACTAGCGCGACGTGGCTGGAGTCTGTTTGAACTCTATGTCCGGGTTCAATCCCGGCCGGGGTATGGTTTATTTGCAATCGTGTCATTACGATTTCTTAAGTCACGATCTAATATGACATAATAAACAATATAAATAACAAAGAAGTATGGTAAATACTCCAGAATGAATAATATATGGCATATTCCCAGAGCGCTCCATCGGGATAATAGATTCCCATTCTCAGAGAGGGGCTTCCATCTCTTTCTCTCACCTCCAGGGTCCTTATATTAAAGAAAACGAACATGGTTAACTATGATATACACTCGTAATGCAGTATAAGACTGAGAAAAAATGTTATTTTCTCGAAAAAAAAAAAAAAAAGGTGGTCCGGCTGTTTCGCGGATTATCTCGGAAGTAAGTTATTCACATATATGAGCAAGTAACTTCGTTAATAATAGCAGGAATGTAATGAAATTCACAGAGAACATAAAGGAAAGATTGTTTTACAAGCTAATGGTTATGATTTTTGAGATATCATAATTTGTTTTTGATTTTTGTGAGGGCAAAAGTCAGATATTTGGCTGAAAGTCAAAACCATACAAAATTTATTTTTTTTAAGAATGAAGAAAGGATAAATTACAGAACATCTAACCGCTAGAGATACAGTTTAGCATTGTTTTATGCGTAGATAATGCCAAAACAACTTCTCCAAAATCCCATGTCGAAGTTACTATTCGATATGTATGATTATTAGTAAATAATTTTTTTATCAGTTGTTTTTTGAGCTATCTTATTGAAACTTGGTCACATTACTATTGAAAGGTGCTTCTTTACGTACAAAAAAATGAAAGAAATCGAACGAAAAATAAAAAAGTTCATGTGTTGACCTTGATATCCCCCTTGAGTGGGGGCGCCAACCGCACGACCGCTTCTCGTATCTCTTTCTAACTTATAGCGATACTCTCTAGCATGTCCATTTCTGTTACAATAGGTACATTTAACTTTCTTCTTCTCGATATCAGATTTCTCTCTAGCCACAGAGACAGATTCAGGATTGTGAGTTTTCCTGGTAAAGGTACTAGAAGTTACAGTAACAGGTACATCAGGCCGGCAATGAGCAGCTGATTTAGGTTGCCAACTTCTAGGACAATTTTTAGTTACCTTGATTCTCTGTTTTTTATTATGTACAAGTTTGTGAGAAATCTCGTAATTGTCTGCTAAAGCTGCAGTTTCCAGAATATCTGAGGTAGTATGATCGATCAGATATTCTTGTATATCAGCAGACATACAGTTGTTAAACTCTTCGTGTAGTAACAACTGAAAAGGCTGTCGTAGTTGTTACACTTGGCAGACCTACACCACCTCTCAAATCCAACTCTTTTCTCACGAGCAAACTCTACACAAGTTTGATCTTGTCATCATTGTAACATACAAAAGCGTTTTGATAACAAAAAGGGGTAAAAAATTTAATATTTTCGCTAAATATTTTTCTTGACAGCGTCATAATTAATGAAATTTTGGCAAATGGTAAAGGGCAGCAGTAAAATTTTGAGCCCCTTCCGGGAAAGTCCCTGTCCGGGGAGACAGTAAGGGGGAAGCTGGAGGGGTTTGCCCCGGGGAGACGAAAGGGGGAAGCTGGGGGTGCTGTCCTGGGAGACAGTAAGGGGGAACTGGAGGTGCTGTCCGGGGAAGGGCAGTAAGGGTGAAGCGGGAGATGCGGGCCTGGGGACAGTAAGGGGGAAAACTGGAATGCGTCCGGGAAGCAGAAAATGGTGAAGCGGGAGTTTTTGCCAGGTAGTGGGGGAATTTAATCCCGCAGAAGGAATACAAAAAATGACCCCATGGGGGGAACAGGAGCCATAGTGGGGAAAAACAAGTGAAAGCCCAAAAAATAAGAAAAAACCAATTTTTGAAAAACAAAAAAACCCCGCGGGAAATACAAACAAAGGGACTCCACTAGCAAAAAAGAGGATATATTACCAAAAACAAATGGTGGGAGCTCCATTTTTTGGTGCAAAGGGAGGATAAAAAAGGGAACGGGGAAAAAATGAAACCAACAGGAATACGTCCAAAACCCCAAAGGGCAAAGGGAAACCCAAAAGCCTGTGCACATACTTTGCACTGGGTTTATCGCGGGCCCATGGGAAATCGGGGAAAAACAGATGGGACGTGAAACCCAATGACCACCCTAGGAAATCCCATCCCCCATATACAACAGGAAAATGCAAACCCCCCTTCCTGTAAGTTTTTCCCAACCCTGAACTGTTTTACCTCTTCAGTACAGGAAAGACGGGCTATAACTTAAATTGCCAGGCATACCACAAAGGGGGACAAAAGATACAAAACATCCGGGCCAAAGGGGGAAAACCTGGGTACCCACCCCCCTTTCAAAGGGAAAAAGGTTTTTTTATGCCAGGAAAAAAAAAAAACGGGCGGGAAATTTTGCAGAAATCTTTACCCAAATCCGGGTAAACCCGGGAGTGGAACCACAGTCGAGGGCCCCTCCACCCAAAACCAAAAAGTTTACAGATACTAATCCCGGGAAAAAAAAACCCCCCCCCCAATCCCAACAATACCACCAGTCCAATAACATTCTTCTTTGCAAATATACAGGGTCAAAAAGCCACCACAAAAAACAAAATCCCTTTCTCCGGGCCCTGTTTGCAAAGGCAAAAGAAATTTTCCCGCGGTTTTTAAAACTGAGACCCACATAAAGGATCATTGGACAACAAATAGGGAACCCCGGGTTAAAACAACCTATACAAAATGTGACAGATGAACAGGCAAAAGGGGGGGTTTGGGCCCTGTACTTTGGGCAAGTCACTTTTTTTCCCACAGAACTGCAAAATTTCCTTCAAAGAGTAGGGGAAAATTTTAAAGGCAGAAAATTTCGAGAACCAAAACCCGGGTAAATTGTGAAAAGTCTAAAAAGCCTCCGGATGCAACACCCCCAGAAATTTCCCCAGGAACAGCTTTAAAAAATTGACCACTGTCGGGGAAAACCTCCAGCCCCCTGCACCCAACATCTTGCTCCGGGGGGTTTTCAATTTAAAGCACCAAAAAAGGGAGGAAAAACAAATAATATTGTTGCATTTAATAACACCAGGGGGGGCAGCTCGATGAAAACCCACACCACGGGAGTTTTTTAAATCTCTGCCCCAAAAATTCAATTTAAACCGGGCAAAAAAATAGAGCCTACTAGACTGGAGAAAACACTAAAACCTTTCATCTTCACAACAATGGATCTATAAGAAATATCCCAAAATAAAAAAAAATTACTCAGATCACAACAAAATTGAGGTTCATTAAAATTTTTCCCCCGGGGGAAGCCCCCAGACCGACAAAATGAGATTAGTCACGGGGGAGCTTTCCCCAAAAATTCAACTTTAATAAAAAAAACCCTAAAGGGGGACCAAGAAAACCCAAGTCCAACCGATAAAACGGGGAAGTAATACAAACAAACAAGACCCCAACTTATGCCTAAACAGATTAACAGGGTGGCACTCGATTATGCAAAAGGCTTATTCCTCTAAAAAAGGAGGAGTAGATGAAAAAAACAGAAAAAAACCCGGCCCTCCTTTACGGGGCGCCCGGAAAAAAATAACAGAGCGGCTAAAAGAGGTCAATATATCTGAAATGCGTGGGGAGACACTGGTCAGAAGAAATACCCAAGAAATTCGAACTTAAGCAAAAAGAATCCTTTTAGGAGCCCGGAAAATCGCGGGAAGAACAAAAAGGGCCAAAATAAAACGAAAAAAACCCCAAAGTTTTCTTCCCCCTATGCCAAATCAAAACGAGAACAGCGTCCAGTTTTGGGGCCCCCAAATTTAAACAAGATGGGTCCACAAGAATTAACAGAAAGGGAAATGATGAGCTACTCAAGTCCCAAAATGACCCATTTTTTAGCAAGCCGCTAACCAACTGAGAGCGAAGATAAAAAATAAATTTTTTTATGAGAAAACCCTAAAATTTTGTTTAAACACAAACCCTATCCGATGTTATCCTGACGCCAAATACTTCAAACCCAGCGAAAAATGACACCCCCAAAGCACTCTGCCCCGGGGCCAGCCCTCTTTGGAACTCGGGGTTCATAAAGAACGGGCAAGAAGCCCCCTTATCACACCCCTTTTTCCATCCTATGGAAAAGGGAGCATGGACAGGGGGGCCCGCCCCCACATTTTAACTAAAAAAAACCAAAACATACCCCCACCCACAAAGGGGCGGGTAAAGCAAAAAGCAAAGAACTACAGCCCCAATGCACTAACACCCAAAACCCAAAAAAAATCTTTAAAAAGGGTCCTAAGAAGCAAAAATCACCACGCATCAAAAACCCATCATTTAAACACAACCCAGGGCCCCGGGGGTTTAAGCCCAGGTCGCTCCTTTTCCGTCTAAAACTTTTGGGGATCACAACAAAGGTCCTAAAGCACTAGAAGACAAAAAGAATGCAATGTAATATAACAAAATTTTGCAAAAGCCTTCGACAAGTGTGACCAATGGCTTTAATAGCGCACAAAATGCGTGCAAAAGGGAAAATAACAGGAAAAGTCGGTCGAGGGGAATCAAAAATTTCCCCTCACAAACCAAAAACACAGAGATTTAGTCGCCCAACAGAGTAAAAGCCCAGGCAGCTAGGGTAAAAAGCCTGCCCCACAAGGCACAGTACTCGCTCCCATCTTTTTCCCCTCATCCAAAATTTTTCCGCCCATAGACAAGGATGTCAGCCACAGCCCCGGGTTCCCCTTCCTTTGCAAAAACCCACCCGAACTCCCAATGAAATGCCCTTCCATTGCAGAAAACTGCAAAGCTCCGGGCCCAGACTTTAAAACCCCAAATCTTTCAGGGGGTTTGCAAAAAAACAAAAATGAAGTTCAACGATGAAAATTTTCCCAATTACTCAGATTGGTAAACATAGGAAATTAAATTTCATCAGAGTAAAAAAAAAACCCAAATTTTCGGGCCACAAAATAGAGCGAAACACCAACTTCAAAGACCTGGAGTGATCATGTCGGGGGATCTCCCCTTCAGGACCATAACATTGTATCAATCCATCTGCTAGAAAAAAGACAGGATGGATAATGATTACCTTCAAAAATAAAGGGGGGGCCCAAACCCTTGAAAGACCCCTCTTCCCGGGCACTTGTTTTTATCCCAGGCTGGAAAAATTGCCTGCACCCCCCAAAAAGCAAAATTTTCAAAGGGAGGGGGAAATTGCCGGGCCAAAAAAATGGGACCCGAACCTTTTTACGGGGGGCGCATAAAAGGAAAATAAAAAACCTCAATTTTTTTGGGGGCGCTTGAGGTTTCCCCAAAACCGGGAAATTTCCCCGGAACGCAGGAGGGAGGGGATACATGATTAAAACCTCCAAAATTTCCCAAGGGACTAGTACCGGGAAATTTGCACACGAAAATTTACTCATTAAAGAAAGCAAAAAACTTTTCAGACGATGGCCATCCAACCCCCCCATTGAAAAGCAAGGGGGTTTTACCCCAGCACGTTAAAGAACCCTACAATAATGTCAGGGGCCCCCAGAAATGTTTCAACGCCTCCCCCACACATAAGGGGGATTACCAACAGACCCCCGGGATTCTTCAAGCTGCATTGGACAAGCACCTAAAGTCAGTTCTGGGTCAAACCGGGCTGTGGGTCGTATTTGGTTTTTGTGCAGCCCGCAGCAACAGCCTGTTGATCAGGCTCTGATCCACCAGGAGGGCCCGGTCTCAACCGGGGCCCCGGGGGGGTTTTACCCCCCGGAAAATCTCTCCAGTTTAAACCCCCAGGTTTAAAAAAAGGTATCCCAGTCCCTTTCGGACCATTCAAAGCAGTGCTTGGTTTTTCCCAAACATCCAAAAAAGGTGCTAGGTCCTTTTCAAAAAACTAAAAACCCCTGGTGGCAGCCTTTTGCACATTAAAATGTGTCCTGTGAATTTTCATCGTTTCCCTTTCCCCGATAACATTTTCTCTTTGGAAATCTTTTTTGTTTAAATTTTCCCCTGTGCCCCTATTTGTTCATTTCCCGCAACATAATGAGCGTTCAAACCACCAAACTTTTCGAGAGATAGGACCAATTTGGGGAAAATTAGGATAGGGAAATTTAAAATGGGCTTTCGGACTGTCCTTAAGGGCCAAAAAATTTGTCCCAGCCTCCCTAAAAAGATCTAATCTGGTCCCCCGGGTAATAGATACAGGGGTTTTGCAGCACCCGTACTAGTAAAGAAAGGGGCGTCATACTAACAGTTTTTTAAATCTGTACTATTTTGTCCGTGAGGCAGGAAGGGGTGAAACGGGGGGTTTACTAGGCTCCCAAAACTTTTTGTCATAGTTGCTCCCTTTTTTCAAAATATTTAAATAGGAAATCATACTTTTCCCAATTGTACCAAATTTGGGTTTTTGAATTTTAATCATAATCAAAAACTCTGATGGAAAAAGGAAACAATATATCTTTAAAAACGCTCTGAGAGTTTCCCCGGTGAAAAACATGTTTTTGCAAACACTCCAAGATAAATTTCTACTCGCCAACACTTTTGAAATTTTTTAAAGAAATTAACCCCAGACAAATCAGAGTTTTCAATTTAAATGTTTTACTTTGGCATACATCACAAAAAAAAAATTGGGACCCACCGGGGGAGTGTTATTGGGAAAATATAATCCTAAAAAGAATTTTTTGTGAAGTTTTTCCCTTTGAAACTAGGCTCAAATTTAAAAGTATTTCCATCCCCTTGGGTCAAAGAGACCATCAGGGACAACATCCCCCCTGGTATGGTTTAAAAAGACTATACCAAAATCTTCAATTTGAAATACTCAAATATTTATCATAGAGTTACTATATTCCAAAATGGACAATTTCTCCCAACCCCTTGGGTCAAGAGCCTCCCGGGCAGGCTCCCCTTTTTTTACAAAAAACAAAGATTTTAAAGCTTAGAGGGTCTCCATTTAATACTAAAAAGGGCTGCTTTTTTTAGCATTTCCCGCCCCGTTTCTGGGTTTTTGTAGCAGTTTGCAGTATCCTTACCAAATTAAACCATTAAAATTTAGTATGATTCAATTTTGCTTTTTGGAATTTCAAATGGTAGGCTAACTAACTAGAGAAAATTAAAAAATTTTAAAAAATTTATTAAGTATCGTCAAAAGGAAAATCATCCCAAATTTAAAAAAAATTAATCCAATAATCCAAAAAAATATTAATCACTTCTCTCGTTTTGCAAAAGTATTGGGGCCCGTAGGCACCCTTCAAAATTTTTTATAAAGTTTCAAGGGAACCCTCTGGTACTAAAAATTTAATAAATATTACAAATATTTCAAGTTTTTGTGCATATGCGTTTAAAGCCTAAGTAGTTCGCTATTCTCACGACTCTGACTAACTTAAAACAAGTGACTGACAAAGTCCAAAATAAAATAACTTCTTTACCAACTGGGAAACAGAACAGTCTGCTTTTAACAGTAAAAACGACTGATAAGCCGAAAAAGCAATAAAGCAACTGCGACACAGAACCAGGGAAAAAGGAGATAAAATAACCCACACTTTAAATAGGGACCATCTGCAGATCCCCCACAAAATCCAAAACTCCCATACTACTTTAAACAAAATTCAGCCCTAAGAAAACCCCCACTGTGGGCAGCAAAACAGAAACCAAAAACAAATTAGGGGAGAAAACACAAACTTTAGGGGGCCTGATTGGGTCAGTGTCCCATTTCAAAACCAACCTCATTTTCAAAGTCGAAAAAACACCTTTAAATCTAAAACAATGTTCTGTGAACAGAGTCTCAAAAGAACTACAACAATAATGAAAACAAGACGATCTTCCAACAAGGGCCAATAAGGGGGATTTAGAAATTCTTGGGCTGGGGTACTTCCCAAACCCCCCAAACAAGGGCTAGCCCAGACTGGGAAAACTTCAGAGAGGGTGGAAATCCCCCCTCCCTTTGATCAAGTGATAGCTCCGTGGAAAGTTTTCTGCCTAGCAACAGAAGCCGGCAGGGAAACACAAAGAGCGACAATTTTTGTAATTTGACAATCAAGAGTTTAACTGATCAATAAAAAATTTTCATCCTAAATAACAACAAACTAAGTCAAATAATTAAAAAAAAGCAACACATTTAAAGATTTTTTTATTAAACGCAAATATAAAAAAATAAAAATTGTAAGAAAAAAATAAAAATTATAATTTTAGCATAATTTAATCCTTGCAACCCCTTTAGGGGGTTTCAAAACATGGGGAGAACACCTAAAAAACAGAACAAACCAAAATTTTTTTTTCCCTTTTTTGAAGGGCAACATTGGGAAAAAACACCTAACAACAAACCCAGTGTTCATTTGAAGACAACTGGGAGAAAAACCCCCAAAAAACAAACCAAACCCGTTTTCATGGGGAAGACAAAATGGAGAACCCTAACAACAGAACACCAGTGGGTTTAGTGGGAAGACAAAAAGGCAGAACACCTAACAACAGAAAACCAGGTTCAGTGGGAAGACGAAATGGAAAAACCCAAAAAAACACAACACCATGTTTTTAGTGGGGAAGACAACCTGGCAGAACACCTAACAAAGAACACCAGTGCCCCAGTGGGAAGAAAAACATGGTTTTAAAAAACCTAACAACAGAACACCAGTGTTCAGTGTGAAGACAACATGGTAGAACACCTAACAACAGAACACCAGTGTTCAGTGTGAAGACAACATGGTAGAACACCTAACAACAGAACACCAGTGTTCAGTGTGAAGACAACATGACAGAACACCTGGTCACAGACCGGGCCGCGGGGGCGTTGACCCCCGAAACTCTCTCCAGGTAAACTCCAGGTAAACAGAACACCGAAGTTCAGTGGGAAGAAAATATGGGACAACACCTAACAACAGAACATCAGTGTTCAGTGGGAAGACAACATGGGAGAACACCTAACAACAGAACACCAGTGTTCAGTGTGAAGACAACATGGGAGAACACCTAACAACAGAACACCAGTGTTCAGTGTGAAGACAACATGGTAGAACACCTAACAACAGAACACCGAAGTTCAGTGGGAAGAAAATATGGGACAACACCTAACA
Source organism: Cherax quadricarinatus (assembly GCF_026875155.1). Classification (NCBI taxonomy): domain Eukaryota; kingdom Metazoa; phylum Arthropoda; class Malacostraca; order Decapoda; family Parastacidae; genus Cherax; species Cherax quadricarinatus. Next base: position 9,223 of record NW_026473783.1, read on the forward strand.
ACAGAACACCAGTGTTCAGTGGGAAGAAAATATGGGACAACACCTAACAACAGAACATCAGTGTTCAGTGGGAAGACAACATGGGAGAACACCTAACAACAGAACACCAGTGTACAGTGGGAAGACAACATGGCAGAACACCTGAAAACAGAACACCAGTGTTCAGTAGGATGACAGCATGGCAGAACATCTAACAACAGAACACCAGTTTTCTGTGAGAAGGCAACATGGCAGAACACCTAACAACAGAACACCAGTGTTCAGTGGGAAGACAAAGCAGAACACCTAACAACAGAACACCAGTGTTCATTGGGAAGACAACATGGCAGAACACCTAACAACAGAACACCAGTGTTCAATGGGACAACAACATGGCAGAGCACCTAACAAAAGGACAGTGTTCAGTGGGAAGACAACATGGCAGAACACCTAACAGAACACCAGTGTTCAGTGTGAAGACAACATGGTGGAACACCTAACAACAGAACACCAGTGTTCAGTGGGAAGACAACATGGCAGAACACCTAACAGAACACCAGTATTCAGTGTGAAGACAACATGGGAGAACACCGAACAACAGAACACCAGTGTTCAGTCGGAAGACAACATGGGACAACACCTAACAACAGAACACCAGTGTTCAGTGGGAAGACAACATGGGAGAACACCTAACAACAGAGCACCAGTGTTCAGTGGGAAGACAACATGGGAGAACACCTAACAACAGAACACCAGTGTTCAGTGGGAAGACAACATCGGAGAACACCTAACAACAGAGCACCAGTGTTCAGTGGGAAGACAACATGGGAGAACACCTAACAACAGAACACCAGTGTTCAGTGGGAAGACAACATGGGAGAACACCTAACAACAGAACACCAGTGTTCAGTGGGAAGACAACATCGGAGAATGTGGAGAAATTTTCTCCAGGATGGGGAATCAGCCCCCTTCAGCCCCTTCAGCCCCTTTCAGCCCTGAGGGGCCCAGCCCTCTCAGAAGGGGCAAGCGTCTTGTTTACTGCTACAGTGAGTAACAGATGCCGTACGAGTATGCGACGTGGTCAAGCGACCGCTGCTCTTTGCTGTGCAGTGTTGCAAAGTGTAGTTTAATAAGAGACAGTACATCTCTTACTTTAGCAGGACAATTAAGGAAAATCCTGCTCCCTCTTTATTACCATAGTAAAGATAGTGGACATTGTTGTCTATGCTTAAGACAGCAAGATTCAAACATTTTGCTTTACTTCATCGAGGAAGTGGCAAGGAAGCAAAAGTACTATGTCAGCTTTTTTTTGTGCAAGGGGCAGTGATGGCATGGGGCGCCCTGGCATCTTCAGATTACTTTTGACTCTACTGAGAGTGACACTGACGCCAGGATAACCAACAAAGAACGATCTGTGCGTTAGTGTGAACAAAGTATCTCATAAAACACAATAATCACTTAAGATAAGTGTGATCAGCTTCTTTAGTGATAAGATTGTGAACAATAAAGACAAATCTTGTGGAACATAGTGTACCAGTGTGCGTATTCCTAGACTATGGAAGATGTGGACATACAAGGACACTTCAGCTTCTATCAAGTCACCGATACCTGTCGAAGGTGTGAAGAACACCATAGCTCACACTACAAGAGCAAGGTAGGTTATGAATTTCTTGTATGGGGGACTGCGCAGTTCTTGGGTCGCAAGGAGTTTGTAATCAACCTATAGTCGGCAGTTAGGTGCGGACTTTAGATCCACACAAGTAAGTTTGTCAGCCATCAGTGAATGAAATATGCTGACATAACACCCCCTAGGGGTAATTTATAATCTTACAAATTATAAATCTTTACAGCCCGTTGAGAGATGACTTCGACAGCTTCTCAAGACTCGTCTGCAGGGGCGGCTGTGCAGGC
>NW_026473784.1:0-10826 GCF_026875155.1 Cherax quadricarinatus
TTTCCTCTTTTCCATTATCGGGTCTTTGTTTAGTTAAAAAGCTACCCCTTTTTGCAACATAGCATCTTTGATTTGTCCTTTTTTCGCCAGGATGGATGTAATTGTTGATTTATTCTTGCTGTACATCCTGGCAAGTTCCACCACCTTCATACCACTCTCAAACTTTTCGATCCCTTCTCGCTTAAATTCCATGGTGTTTCTCACTTTCTTTACCACAGGAACTTTACTAGGAACTTTCTTTGGAGCCATGGTTACTTATTTCACAGTTGCACTGCAAGAAAAATCACTAAAAACAATGGTAAACAAGCGAAATGTTTGGATGTATGAGCAGAACCTTCCTCAGCCACTGAGAGACAAAGCCAAACTGAAGCACAAGCTGCCCCAGCCGGCGGATGGACGCGTCCAAAATGGCCGATAACCGAGTGCTGAAAACCCCGCCGATAACCGAGTTGGCCGATAACCAAACCGGCCGATAACCGGGGGTCCACTGTACAAAGTAGTGAGACAAGCGTTATATTTATTTGGTGTCAAATGTTGTATGCCCCAAAAAGGTTTGCTTATTTTTGTGTATATAATAATTATTTGGACGTGTGTTGTAAGAGGCGACTAAAATGCCGAGAGCAAGGGGCTAGTAACCCCTACTCCTGTCTGTATTACTAAATTTAAAAGGAGAAACTTTCATTTTTCTTTTTGGGCCACCTTGCCTCAGTGGGATACAGCCTGTTTGTTAAAAAAAATAATTATTTGATATCAGGTAATGTAATGTAATGAGCAAGAATACTCAGCTTCACTGTCTTGAGTTAATTGTGATTTCAGTAGTTTATATCATTTTGTGCATACATTCTGAAGTGAAACAAAGCTGAAGGGGGTGGGAGAGTTTCAGTGGAGAGGAAATTAATGGGATTAGGTCAGGGGTTTCTAATAGAGTTATAGCTAAAGAAGGAGTATCAATAATGTTGAAGGATAAGATATGGCAGGAAAAGAGGGACTATAAATGTATTAATTCAAGGATTATGTGGAGTAAAATAAAGATTGGATGTGAAAAGTGGGTTCTGGTAAGCGTGTATGCACCTGGAGAAGAAAGAAGTGTAGAGGAGAGAGAGAGAGATTTTGGGAAATGTTGAGTGAATGCGTGGGGAGTTTTTGAACCAAGTGTGAGAGTACTTGTGGTTGGGGATTTCAATGTTAAAGTGGGTAAAAATGTTGTGGAGGGAGTAGTAGGTAAATTTGGGGTGCCAGGGGTAAATGTAAATGGGGAGCCTTTAATTGAGCTATGTGTAGAAAGAGATTTGGTAATAAGTAATACATATTTTATGAAAAAGAGGATAAATAAATATACAAGGTATGATGTAGCACGTAATGAAAGTAGTTTGTTAGATTATGTATTGGTGGATAAAAGGTTAATGGGTAGGCTCCAGGATGTACATGTTTATAGAGGGGCAACTGATATATCGGATCATTATTTAGTTGTAGCTACAGTTAAGAGTAAGAGGTAGATGGGACAAAAGGAAGGTGGCAACAACAAGTAAGAGGGAAGTGAAAGTGTATAAACTAAGGGAGGAGGAAGTTCGGGTGAGATATAAGCGACTATTGGCAGAAAGGTGGGCTAGTGCAAAGATGAGTAGTGGGGGGTTGAAGAGGGTTGGATGAGTTTTAAAAGTGCAGTATTAGAAGTGGGGCAGAAGTTTATGGTTATAGGAGGGTGGGGCAGGGGGGAAAGAGGAGTGATTGGTGGAATGGTGAAGTAAAGGGTGTGATAAAAGAAAAAAAGTTAGCTTATGAGAGGTTTTTACAAAGCAGAAGTGTTATAAGAAGAGCAGAGTATATGGAGAGTAAAAGAAAGGTGAAGAGAGTGGTGAGAGAGTGCAAAAGGAGAGCAGATGATAGAGTGGGAGAGGCACTGTCAAGAAATTTTAATGAAATAAGAAAAAAATTTGGAGTGAGTTAAACAAGTTAAGAAAGCCTAGGGAACATATGGATTTGTCAGTTAAAAACAGAGTAGGGGAGTTAGTAGATGGGGAGAGGGAGGTATTAGGTAGATGGCGAGAATATTTTGAGGAACTTTTAAATGTTGAGGAAGAAAGGGAGGCGGTAATTTCATGCACTGGCCAGGGAGATATACCATCTTTTGGGAGTGAAGAAGAGCAGAAAAGTAAGTGTGGGGGAGGTACGAGAGGCATTACATAGAATGAAAGGGGGTTTAAGCAGCTGGAACTGATGGGATCATGACAGAAATGTTAAAAGCAGGGGGGATATAGTGTTGGAGTGGTTGGCACTTTTGTTTAATAAATGTATGAAAGAGGGGAAGGTACCTAAGGATTGGTGGAGAGCATGTATAGTCCCTTTATGTAAAGGGAAGGGGGACAAAAGAGATTGTAAAAATTATAGAGGAATAAGTTTATTGAGTATACCAGGAAAAGTGTACGGTAGGGTTATTATTGAAAGAATTAGAGGTAAGACAGAATGTAGGATTGCGGATGAGCAAGGAGGTTTCAGAGTGGGTAGGGATATGTAGATCAAGTGTTTACATTGAAGCATATATGTGAACAGTATTTAGATAAAGGTAGGGAAGTTTTTATTGCATTTATGGATTTAGAAAAGGCATATGATAGAGTGGATAGAGGAACAATGTGGCAGATGTTGCAAGTACAGTGGACCCCGGTTTACGATATTATTTCATTCCAGAAGTATGTTCAGGTGCCAGTACTGACGAATTTGTTCCCATAAGGAATATTGTGAATTAGATTAGTCCATTTCAGACCCCCAAACATACACGTACAAACGCACTTACATAAATACACTTACATAATCGGTCGCATTGGGAGGTGATCGTTAAGCGGGGGTCCACTGTATATGGAATAGGTGGTACGTTACTAAATGCTGTAAAGAGTTTTTATGAGGATAGTGAGGCTCAGGTTAGGGTGTGTAGAAGAGAGGGAGACTACTTCCCGGTAAAAGTAGGTCTTAGACAGGGATGTGTAATGTCACCATGGTTGTTTAATATATTTACAGATGGGGTTGTAAAAGAAGTAAATGCTAGGGTGTTCGGGAGAGGGGTGGGATTAAATTATGGGGAATCAAATACAAAAAGGGAATTGACACAGTTACTTTTTGCTGATGATTACTGTGCTTATGGGAAATTCTAAGGAAAAATTGCAAAGGTTAGTGGATGAGTTTGGGAGTGTGTGTAAAGGTAGAAAGTTGAAAGTGAACATAGAAAAGAGTAAGGTGATGAGGGTATCAAATGATTTAGATAAAGAAAAATTGGATATCAAATTGGGAGGAGGAGTATGGAAGAAGTGAATGTTTTCAGGTACTTGGGAGTTGACGTGTCGGCGGATGGATTTATGAAGGATGAGGTTAATCATAGAATTGATGAAGAAAAAAAGGAGAGTGGTGCGTTGAGGTATATGTGGAGTCAAAAACGTTATCTATGGAGGCAAAGAAGGGAATGTATGAAAGTATAGTAGTACCAACACTCTTATATGGGTGTGAAGCTTGGGTTGTAAATGCTGCAGCGAGGAGGCGGTTGGAGGCAGTGGAGATGTCCTGTCTAAGGGCAATGTGTGGTGTAAATATTATGCAGAATATTCCGAGTGTGGAAATTAGGAGAAGGTGTGGAGTTAATAAAAGTATTAGTCAGAGGGGCCCGAAGAGGGGTTGTTGAGGTGGTTTGGTCATTTAGAGAGAATGGATCAAAGTAGAATAACATGGAGAGCATTTAAATCTGTAGGAGAAGGAAGGCGGGGTAGGGATCGTCCTCGAAAAGGTTGGAAGGAAGGGTAAGGGAGGTTTTGTGTGCGAGGGGTTTGGACTTCCAGCAGGCGTGCATGAGCGTGTTCGATAGGAGTGAATGGAGAACGAAGGGTATTTGGGACTTGACGATCTGTTGGAGTGTGAGCAGGGTGATGTTTAGTGAAGGGATTCAGGGAAACGTTATTTTTTATATAGCTGGACTTGAGTCCTGGAAATGGAAGTACAATGCCTGCACTCTAAAGGAGGGGTTTTGGGATATTAGCAGTTTGGAGGGATATGTTGTGTATCTTTATATGTATATGCTTCTAAACTGTTGGTTCTGAGCACCTCTGCAAAAACAGTGATTGTTTTGTGAGTGAGGTGAAAGTGTTGAATGATGATGGAAGTATTTTCTTTTTGGGGATTTTCTTTCTTTTGGGTAAACCCTGCCACGGTGGGGGGATGGCCGACTTGTTGAAAAAAAAAAAAAAAAATTCTGAAGGAGGGGTGGAGATGTTGTGATGTCAGCACACTACCAAAAAAATGGCATTTGAGTGAAAGTTAGTGAATGTGTGTTTCTTCGTCTTTGGGTCACCCTGCCTTGGCAGGAAACAGCTGTTAAGTTTAAAAAATTAACAATCTTGGTTGTAGACTGGCCTAACACAGCTCTGTGGAGCTTGTGCACTATTTTGGCACCAGCAGTGTTTCCACATCCTAGCTATATTGCACTTGCCTTTTATCACTTTGATGACTATTGTCTTTTAATGATTGCATCACCTGTGTACCACCTAATACACACTTTTCAGTATCTACCTTTTTTACATTTCAAACTTAATATTTCACAGTCTATTCTTGAACAGAGCGCTGTTTCTCCATCATCTTTTTCTTTATACCTTTCCTTATTTTTTTGCAACCTTGGTGGTAAATAGCTGATGTGATTAAACATTATAGATACACTAAAAATATTTTCAATATTTTCTTCTGCATATTTAACTGATTAAATTTTGATTAACTGCAGTAATTTTTTATGTGCTTATTAAGAGTCAGCCTGTTGTATAAATTGAGCTGCTAATTCTTTTTTTCATTAACAGATATGTATGTGTGCTTTGAAGTAGATTCATATGGACACTTTTTCCGTAAACCCAAAAACAAAGATCACTGAAGGTGTAGAACCTCACTGGAATCAAGATTTCATCATTGAGCTTGAGGGTTCGCAAACTCTGGTATTCTGTGTTACGAGGATCATCCAAAACTTGGAACACAACTGAGGGGAAAAACTCCCCTTGAGGTTTGTTTACTATATTTTATTTATTTAATAGTTTTTAAGTAGCAGTCAAACCATAAACAGCATGCTTGAGCTTTAGACTTTGCTACTGAAATACAGGAGGGCCATGTTCGTACGGTTTCAAAGGTTTGCAACCCCAAACAATAAGCGAAGCACCGTAAACCGGGCCCTACTGTATGTGCATTTTTAACCCTAGCTCTATTGCTCACTTAATATATGATAGTGAAAAACATGTTATCAGATTTTTATGCATTGAAAAGTGAAAAAAAAGGGTATATTTTACTTTCAGTGATTTTGCTTTCAACAGTAATCCTGGAACCTAACCTGCCATAAAAGAGGGGCTCTCCTTATATATAACGTATATAGATATGCACCACACACCCACAGACTTGTAAATACTTTATTGTAATTTAAAAATGATGGCCTTTTAAGTTAGCATTGGGTAGATGCAAACATTCATTTTTTTAAAAATGATGTGAATGAAATTTTTTTTCTTTACAGCTCTCACGATCTTGGTTGAGTAGTATTTAACTGAGCGACGTGTAAGTCTACGGGGACCTTGTGTTATTTTGTGGTCCTCAAGTTCCTACCCCCAGAGGCAAACTTAGAAGAGTGCCCACTGGCAAGTCCTCGGGACTTTTTGGTGCCAGCATTTCCGTTATTTCCAGGTAAAATAATAATTAAGGAATTGAGTTGGAATTTGCAGGGTAATTATCATGTTGATAACATGATTATAGATTTGACCTAAATTGACATTATATTTAACAGAGACACTATTTAACAGAGACACATAAAATTATCATATTTGAATATGATTCGCTCTGATCCTCTTTGTAAGGGGAATGTTTTAAGACACAGTACAGACACCCTCACTTAATGACCCCCTGTTTAACGACCGCGTGGACATATGACCAGCTCTCTAATAATTCGGTATTGTACTCAGTACAAGAACTTTGGGCGTGGAAGCTTGCTACTGTGCTTAATTTAGATGTTAAATTTGGAATATATTGAAGATTTAGTGGAATATGTTTAGGGAGAGCTAACTAACAAAGTGCAGCAGCCATTGGAAGAGGAAGAAGAGGAAAGAATGGAAATACAAAAGTAGTTCACTGTAAAGGGTTACTGGTGTGTTCTTGAAAGTGAATGTGGCTATATTAGAACTAGAGGGTATAGACCTGAATGTTGAATGGGTTCATGAAAGTGGAATGGCAAATTTGAATGACTTATGATGCTATCATAAAAACTTAGAAGGTAAAAAGGTAGTGGGTTGGTAGACAGCAACCACCCAGGGGGAGGTACTACCATTCCTGCCAGGTGACTGTGAAAGAGAAACCTGTAACTGTTTTACATGATGGTAGGTTTTACCTGGTTACCTGGAGGTTTTTCCCGGGGGATCAACGCCCCCGCGGCCCGGTCCATGACCAGGCCTCCCGATGGATCAGGGCCTGATCAACTAGGCTGTTACTGCTGGCCGCACGCAGTCCAACGTACGACCCACAGCCTGGCTGATCCGGCACTGACTTTAGGTATCTGTCCAGCTCTCTCTTGAAGGCAGCCAGGGGTTTATTGGTAATTCCCTAAGGGCTTGATGGGAGGCTGTTGAACAGTTTTGGGCCCCCGGACACTTATGGTGTTTTCCCCTTAGTGTACCAATGGCCCCCCTATTTTTTTATTGGGGGCATTTTGCATCGCCTGCCCAGTCTTTTACTTTCGAAAGGGAGTGATTTCTGTGTGCAGATTTGGGACCATTCCTTTCCCAAGATTTTCCAAGTGTAGATTATGATACACTCTCCCTCCTGCGTTCCAACGAGTACAAAAAGTCAAGTGCTTCCAAGCGTTCCCAGTGTTAAGGTGCTTGACAGAACTTATACGTGCAGTAAAGGATCTCTGTACACTCTCTAGATCTGCGATTCACCTGCTTTGAAAGGAGATGTTAATGTACAGCAGTATTCCAGCCTAGAGAGAACAAGTGATTTGAAAAGGATCATCATCGGCTTGGCATCTCTCGTTTTGAAAGTTCTCATTATCCATCCTATCATTTTCTTTGCACGTGCGATCGTGGCCTGTTGTGATCCTTGAAAGTATCTCTTTTCTGTCTCATAAACACATGGTAAACAGATATATCTTGCTACTTCTACTTACACTTAGGTCACACTACACAGGCATGCATTGTATATATTTCATACCATACACATTTTTGGGTTTTTCTTTTTTCTTAATAGCTCTTGTTCTTTTTTTTTTTTCTTTATTGTCCATGGGGAAGTGGAAAAGAATCTTTCCCCCATAAGCCATGTGTGTCGTATGAGGCGACTAAAATGCTGGGAGCAATGGGCTAGTAACCCCTTCTCCTGTAGACATTTACTAAAAATCAGAAGAAGAAAACTTTATAAAACTGGGATGCGTGAATGCGCGTAGAATGCAGTGCCCGATGATAAGAAAGAGATGATTGCTGACATTATGAATGAAAAGAAGTTGGATTGTCCTGGCTCTAAGCGAAACAAAGCTGAAAAGGGTAGGCGAGTTTCAGTGGGGGGAAATAAAGGGATTAAGTCAGGAGTAGCTGAGAGAGTTAGAGCTAAGGAAAGAGGTAGCAATAATGTTGAAGGACCCCGTTATGGAAGGGGAAAGAGGGAATATAAATGTGTAAATTCAAGGATTATATGGAAAAAAATAAGGGTTGGATGTGAAAAGTGGGTCATAATAAGCATGTATGCACCTGGAGAAGAGAGGAGTTTTAGAGGAGAGAGAGAGATTTTGGGAGATGTTAAGCAAATGTACAGGAACCTTTTGAACCAAGTGAGAGAGTAATTGTGGTAGGGGACCTAAATGCTAAAAATAGGAGAAACATTTAGAGAGGGTTGTGGTAGGTAAGTTTGGGGGTGCCAGGTGTAAATTATAATGGGAGACCATTGATTGAACTTTGTATAGAAAGGATTTAGTTATAAGTAATATGTATTTTAAGATAAAGAGGAAAAAATAAATATACAAGATATGAAGTAGGGTGTAATGCAGTAGTGTTTTAAGACTATGTACAGTGGACCCCCGCATAGCGAACTTAATCCCTGCAAGGGGCTGGTCGTTATGCGAAATGTTCGCTATGCGAATTAATTTTCCCATAAGAAATAATGGAAATAAAATTAATCCGTGCAAGACACCCAAAAGTATGAAAAAAAAATTTTTTTACCACAAAAAAATGTTAATTTTAGTACACACAAACTGAAAAGGGATGCACAATTACATGACACTTACTTTTATTGAAGATTGGTGATGATTGATGGGATGGGAGGAGGGGAGAGAGAGTGTTAGTGTTTAGAAGGGGGGAAACCCCCTTCATTAACACTTGAGGGGGGCAAGTCCTTTTCCGGGGTTACTTCCCCTTTTTCTTTTAATGCCACTAGGACCAGCTTCAGAGTCACTGGACTTCTTTCTGTCCATAGAGCTTCTGGGACCCTCCCCTTCCTTTACGATTTGTCTAAAATGGGCATAACATTGTCATTGAAATAGTCACCAGCACGCCTTGCAAAGCTGTGTCAGGGTGATTTTCATCCATAAGGTTTGCAGTTCAACCCCCTGTGCCCCAAATTTTCCTTAATTTTTGAAGTAGGCACAATGGATTCCACAAATGGCATAGGTTCTCAGGGTTAGCCCCAAACCCTTCAAAATCTTTCTTAATTTCCTACTAATTCTCACCCTTTTTACACAGGGTTGGCATAGAAGCTTTTTTGGGGCCCTGGTCACTTATTTTCAACAAACAGAACCGAAAACACTGTAATTAATACGAAATATTCCGAGTGTATGCTTGAATGTTACCGCGGAGGGCTAGCTGGTAAACAAAGGGACAGGCGGCACATGTGAGGCTGGGCTGAGGCCGCACATTGGACGCGTCTCGGACGAAGTTCGCTGAGGGGTTTTTGTCTACTATGCGGGGCAAAAATTTTAGCGATCAAAGCGTTCGCTATGCGGTGTTCGCTATGCAAGGCGTTCGCTATGCGGGGGTCCACTGTATTGGTAGATAAAAGATGTTGAGTAGACTTCAGGATGTACATGTTTATAGAGGGGCCACAGATATATCAGATCACTTTTTAGTTGTACTACAGTGAGAGTAAAAGGTAGATGGGATACAAGAAAAATAGAAGCAGCAAGTAAGAGAGAGGTGAAGGTTTATAAACTAAAAGAGGGGCAGTTAGGGTTAAAATATAAACAACTATTGGAGGATAGTGGGCTAGTGAGAGTATAGGCAATGGGGTCGAAGATGTATGGGGTAGGTTTAAGAATGTAGTATTAGAGTGTTCAGCAGAAGTTTGGTTACAGGAAAGTGGGTGCGAGAAAGGAAGAAGAGTGATTGGTGGAATGATGATGTAAGAGAGTAGTAAGGGAGAAAAAAGTTTGCATATGGAGGTTTTTACAAGTGGAAGTGATGCAAGGAGGGAAGAGTAAATGGAGAGAAAGAGAGGTTAAGAGAGTGGTGAAGCAATGTAAAAAGAGTTAGAGGTATCAGGAAGATGGAGGGAATATTTTGAGGAATTGTTAAATGGAATAAGAATAAGAAGATGGAATAAGAATCTTTCCTCCGTAAGCCATGCGTGTTGTAAAAGTCAACTAAAATGCCGGGAACAATGGCTAGTAACCCCCTTTCCTGTAAAAATTACTAAAAAGAATAAGAAGAAGAAAATTGTCAAAGTGGGAAGTTTGAATGTGCGTGGATGTTGTGCGAATGATAAAGAGATGATTGTGGACGTTATGAATGAGAAGAAGCTGGATATCCTGGCTTTAAGTGAAACAAAGCTGAAGGGGGTGGGCGAGTTTCAGTGGAGAGGAATAAATGGGATTAAGTCAGGGTTTCTAATAGAGTTAAAGCTAGAGAAGGAGTAGCACAGTGTTGAAGGATAAGCTATGGCAGGAAAAGAGGGACTATAAATGTATTAATTCAAGGATTATGTGGAGAAAAATAAAGGTTGGATGTGAGAAGTGGGTTATAGTAAGTGTATATGCACCTGGAGAAGAGAGAAGTATAGAGGAGAGAGAGAGAGATTTGGGAAATGTTGAGTAATTGCATGGGGAGTTTTGAACCAAGTGTGAGAGTGCTTAGTGGTTGGGTATTTTAATGTCTAAAGTGGGAAAAAATGTTGTGGAGGGAGTAGTAGGTAAATTTGGGGTGCCAGGATTAAATGAAAATGGGGAGCCTTTAATTGAGCTATGTGTAGAAAGAGGTTTGGTAATAAGTAATACATATTTTATGAAAAAGAGGATAAAATAAATATACAAGGTATGATGTAGCATGTAATGAAAGTAGTTTGTTAGATTATTGTATTGGTGGATAAAAGGTTGATGGGTTGGCTCCAGGATGTACACATTTATAGAGGGGCAACTGATATATCGGATCATTATCTAGTTGTAGCTACAGTTAGAGTAAGAGGTAGATGGGAATAAGAGGAAAATGGCAACAAGTAAGAGGGAGATGAAAGTGTATAAACTAAGGGAGGAGGAAGTTTGGGTAAGATATAAGCAACTATTGGGCAGAAAGGTGGGCTGTGCAGGTATGAGTGGTGGGGGGGTTGATGAGGGTTGGAAATAGTTTTAAAAATGCAGTATTAGAATGTGGGGCAGAAGTTTGTGGTTATAGGAGGGTGGGTGCAGGAGGAAAGAGGAGTGATTGGTGGAATGATGAAGTAAAGGGTGGTGATAAAAGAGAAAAAGGTAGCTTATGAGAGGTATTTACAAAGCAGAAGTGTTATAAAAAAGTAGATTATATGGGGTAAAAGAAAGGTGAAGAGATAGTGGAGAGTGCAAAAAGGGGAAACGGATG
>NW_026473785.1:0-10472 GCF_026875155.1 Cherax quadricarinatus
TTTCGCCTGCTTTGCGAATTCCTTGCATTGTTAATATCTCTAGAAGGCTGATGCATGCAGGGGGGAAAAGATGAAAAGCTGTAAGCCTTCTCCCTGAAAGCTGGCTGCCTTGGATCAAAGTCTAGCGCAAGCTGGACTCCCAAAGTATTGTCCAGTGTGGGTAGGGTTGGTGAAGCACTGCGTACCTTGTTCCAAGGATCGTAGATTCGAGTCTCCTTCAGCCCGGATCAGTGTTTGTGAATATTTCGCTGCTCTTGCGAATCTTTTTCATTGTTAATATCTCATTAAGGCTAATGCATGCAGGGTATAAGATGAAAAGCTGTAAGCCTTCCCCCCGAAAGCTGGCTGCCTTGGGTCAAAGTCTAGCGCAAGCTGGATTCCAAGGTATTTTTCCAGTGTGGGTAGAAATTTGGTAAAGCACTGCGTACCTTGTTCCAAGCTTCGTAGGTTCGAGTCTCCCTTAAACAGAGATCTGTGTTTGTGAATATTTCGCCTGCTCTTGCGAATTCCTTGCATTTTTAATTTCGCTAGTAAGGCTGATGCAGCAGGGGATGAGAGAAAAGCTGTAAGCCTTCTCCCTTTAAAGCTGGCTGCCTTGGATCAAAGTCTAGCACAAGCTGGTATTCCAAGGTATTGTCCAGTGTGGGTAGATTGGTTAAAGCACTTCTTACCTTGTTCCAAGCTTTGTAGGCCGAATCTCCTTCAGCCAGAGATCATTGTTTAGAATATTTCGCCTGCTCTTTCGAATTCCTTGCATTGTTAATATCTCTAGCAAGGCTGATGCATGCAGGGGATGAGATGAAAAGCTGTAAGATTTCCCCTCAAAGCTGGCTGCCTTGGAAACAAAGTCTAGCGCATGCTGGATTACAAGGTATTGTCCAGTGTGGGTTTGATTGGTAAAGCACTGCGTACCTTGTTCCATGTTTGTAGGTTCGAGTCTCCTTTTAGCCCGAGATCAGTGTTTGTGAATATTCGCCCGCTCTTGCGAATTCTTTGCATTTTTTAAAATCTCTAGTAAAGGCTGATTCATGCAGGGGATGAGATGAAAAGCTGTAAACCTTCTCCCTGAAAGCTGGCTGCTTGGATCAAAGTCTAGCGCAAGCTGGATTCCAAGGTTTGTCCAGTGTGGGTAGTTGGTAAAAGCACTGCGTACCTTGTTCCCAAATTCGTAGGTTCGAGTCTCCTTCAGCCAGAGATCAGTGTTTGTGTTATTTCGGCTGCTCTTGCGAATTCCTTGCATTGTTTAAATTTTTTAGTAAGGCTGATGATGCAGGGATGATGAAAAGCTGTAAGCCTTCTCCCTGAAAGCTGGTTGCCTTGGATCAAAGTCTAGCGCAAGCTGTACTCCAAGGTTTTGTCCAGTGTGGGAAAATTGGTAAAGCACTGCATACCTTTTTTCCAAGGATCGTAGATTCGAGTTTTCCTTCAGCCAAAAGATCAGTGTTTGTGAATATTTCGCCTGCTCTTGCGAATTCTTTCCCATTGTTAATATCTCTAGCAAGGCTGATGCATGCAGGGGATGAAAATGAAAAAGTTTGCAAGCCTTCCCCCTAAAAGCTGGCTGCCTTGGATCAAAGTCAAAGCGCAAGCTGGATTCCAAGGTATTGTCCAGTGTGGGTAGATTGTTAAAGCACTGCGAAACCTTGTTCCAAGTTTCGTGGGTTCGAGTCCCCTTCAGCCAGAGATCAGTGTTTGTGCATATTTCGCCTGCTCTTGCGAATTCCTTGCATTGTTAATATCTCTAGTAAGGCTGATGCATGCGGGGATGAGATGAAAAGCTGTAAGCCTTCTCCCTGAAGCTGGCTGCCTTTGGATCAAATTTCTAGCGAAAGCTGGATTCCAAGGTATTGTCCATTGGGGGGTTTACTGGTTATAGCACTGCTACCTTGTTTCCAAGGTTCTTTAGGTTCGAGTCTCCTTCAGCCAGAGATCAGTGTTTGTGTATATTTCGCCTGCTCTTGCGAATTCCTTATAATATAAAATATTATATTTTATATATATAAAATTTTATATTATATATATATATATATATATACTATATATAATGATGGCCCATGGAGTAGGCGTCATATGTTTTATCTCCAAGGAGGCCAAACCAGCTGGGTTTGAGTCCTTGGCTTGTGCATGTTATTGGATCAATACCACTCGTTCGGGGGTCACAATAATATATTTTATATATATATTATATATATATATATATATATTTAAATATATATATATATATATAATATATATAAAATTTATATATATATCATCCTTAAATGATTAAAATAAGAAACTACTAAACCCAAATTTATTGAAAGAAAATTTCTAAAGTTGACTGATAAGGAAAGAAATAAAACATGGAATTATTTGTTAGAGAAAAAATTGTAAATTTTTGTACAGAGCTGTAGTGAAGCAAAAATTTATAAAGTAAAGTGTTACTGACTGTTGCTGTACTGAAATATGTTGGTGCCACTATAAATGTTGGTGTACATAATTGTTGGTGCTACTATAATATGTTGGTGCTACTATAATGTGTTGGTGCTACTATAATATGTTGGTGCTACTATAATATGTTGGTGCTACTATAATATGTTGGTGCTGATAGGTACTTAGCTGCTGTTTATATATTTCTGAAGTTGGTAATAATTGTTGTTATAACTGAAGTTCTGTTATTGATCATAACTTTTATAACATATTGTCTGGTAGATGTTAATAATGTTAAATATAAGCTATGTTCTTCCTGCTGTTTAAAAATGTTAACTTTATATCATATTTGTTTTGTTTTTGGGTATCGGTGGTATTTTTGTCAAGTTTTCCTCGACGTGTTGGAAAGTTGATGCTATAACAGTTTAAAGTTCCTATTCTTTTGTTTAATGTTCTTGAAATTTCTATTTTCATCTTGGTTCATCTTTTTCCCCAAACTTCATTTAATATTTCCTCTTCTTTATTCTTAATTAATTCAATTTACCTTTCTTGTTCTTTATTTATGTAATAATATTTCTACTAGAGTAAATAGAGAGTTACAACAGGTGCAGTTCAAAGCTGTCATTAATAGTTGGTAATAGGCAGAGAGGTGGTCATCAGGTGATAATATGCAGGTAGTCTTCAACAGCTGGTATTATGCAGGTGAGTCGCCAACAGGTGGCATTATGCAGGTGAGTCGTCAACAGGTGGTGGATAAAGTTGACGATTCAGATGGTAATTTTAAACCCACTTGATGGGAAACATGTGTTACCTGCGGTGATATTTTTCATTGACTTAAATTAACAAGAATTCAAAGAAGCATTTTAAAATATAAATTTTGTAATAATTCATTTATATGATAAGACACACACACAAACATCCAAACAATGAAACAAACACCTGGGGGGGCCAGGAGCATGAATCTCCCCCTGCAACCCCAAATTAGGTAGTACACACACACACACACACACACACACACACACACACACAGGAGACAGAAAGCACTCCAGAAAGACGGAGAGGTGGGGTACACAATCAAGGAGGAGGAGGTGAAGAGGCTGCTTAGCGAACTAGATATCTCATAGGCGATGGACAGCAAATGTATCCAATTGTAAATAATGAGACATATCTACATAAATTATCATTATAGATGATAGAAGGGAAAAAAGAGAAAGAGACAGAGGATAGACACACAGACAAGTTCTAAATCAAATAGTGAACCACTAACATGAAGAGGTAAGATAATTGAGCTGTTGGTGGTAGTGAACCAGAATATAAAACAAACACAAGACAAAGAGGAGGTAGTTACAAACCCTTTAACCTAATGTAAAGTTACAGCGACCATGCAGTCCTAATGTAAAGTTAGCAGCGACCATGCAGTCCTAATGTAAAGTTAGCAGCGACCATGCAGTCCTAATGTAAAGTTAGCAGCGACCATGCAGTCCTAATGTAAAGTTAGCAGCGACCATGTAGTCCTAATGTAAAGTTAGCAGCGACCATGCAGTCCTAATGTAAAGTTAGCAGCGACCATGCAGTCCTAATGTAAAGTTAGCAGCGACCATGCAGTCCTATTTTAAAGTTAGCACGACCATGCAGTCCTAATGAAAGTTAGCAGTGACCATGCGTAATAATGTAAAGCTACAGTGACCATGCAGTCCTAATGGAAGTTAGCAGCGACCATGCAGTATAATGTAAAGTTACAGCGACCATGCAGTATAATGAAAGTTTAGCAGTGACCATGCAGTCCTAATGCAAAGTTAGCGCGACCATGCAGTCCTAATGGAAAGTTAGCAGCGACCATGCAGTAATAATGTTTAAAATTAGCATGACCATGCAGTAATAATGTAAAGTTAGCAGTGACCATGCAGTCTTTAAAGTAAAGTTAGCAGCGACCATGCAGTCCTAATTGTAAAGTTAGCAGTGACCATGTTGTAATAATGTAAAGTTAGCAGTGACCATGCAGTAATTTAATGTAAAGTTAGCAGCGACCATGCAGTCTATTGTAAAGTTTAGCAGCGACCATGCAGTCCTAATGTTTAAAGTTAGCAGCGACCAGTTTTAAAAATGTAAAGTTTAGCAGTGACCATGCGTAATAATGTAAAGTTAGCAGGATCATGCAGTCCTAATGTAAAGTTAGCAGCGGGCCATGCTGTCCTAATGTAAAATTAGCAGGCCATGCTGTAATAATGTAAAGTTAGCAGTGAGCCATGCAGTTTCCCCATTGAAAGTTAGCAGTGACCATGCTGTAATAATGTTAAAATTAGCAGTGACCATGCGTAATAATGTAATGTTAGCAGACCATGCAGTAATAATGTAAAGTTAGCAGCGACATGCAGTCCTAAGTAAAGTTAGCAGTGACCATGCGTAATAATGTAAAGTTAGCAGTGACCATGCTGTAATAATGTAAAGTTAGCAGTGATCATGCAGTCCTAATGTAAAATTAGCAGTGACCATGCAGTAATAATGTAAAGTTTTGCAGTGACCATGCAGTAATAATGTAAAGTAAGCATGACCATGCAGTAATAATGTAAAGTAAGCAGTGACCATGCAGTAAAAATGTAAATTAGCAGTGATCATGCAGTAATAATGTAAAGTAAGCATGACCATGCAGTAATAATGTAAAAATTAGCAGTGACAATGCAGTAATAATGTAAAGTAGCAGTGACCATGCAGTAATAATTAAAGTTAGCACGACCATGCTGTAATAATGTAAAGTTAGCAGTGACCATGCAGTAATAATGTAAAGTTAGCAGTGACCATGTAGTAATAATGTAAAGTTTGCAGTGACCATGCAGTAATAATGTAAAGTTAGCAGCGACCATGCTGTAATAATGTAAAGTTACAGTGACCATGCAGTAATAATGTAAAGTTAGCAGCGATCATGCAGTGATAATGTAAAGTTAGCAGTGACCAAAGCAGTAATAATGTAAAGTTAGCAGTGACCATGCATAATAATGTTAAAATTAGCAGTTGACCATGCTGTAATAATGTAAAGTTAGCAGTGACCATGCGTAATAATGTAAGTTAGCAGGACCATGCAGTAATAAGTAAAGTTAGCATGACCATGTAGTAATAATGTAAAGTTTGCAGTGACCATTTCGTAATAATGTAAAGTTAGCAGGACCATGCTGTATAATGTAAGTTAGCAGTGACCATGCAGTAATAATGTAAAGTTAGCAGCGATCATGCAGTGATAATGTAAAATTAGCATGACCATGCAGTAATAAAGTAAAGTTAGCAGTGATCATCATAATAATGTAAAGTTAGCATGACCATTGCAATTTAAAAATGTAAATTGACAGTGACCATGCAGTAATAATGTAAAGTTAGCATGACCCTGCTGTAATAATGTAAAGGGTTTGCAGTGACAGCTGTAATAATGTAAAAATAAGCAGTGGGCAAGCAGTAATAATGTAAAGTTAGGGAGTGACCATGCAGTAATAATGTAAATTTGCATGACCATGCCTGTAAATAATGTAAAGTTAGCAGTGAAACCATGCAGTAATAATGTAAAGTTAGCAGTGACCATGTAGTAAATAATGTAATTTAGCAGTGACCATGCAGTAATAAAGTAAAGTTAAACAGTGATCATGCTAATTAATGTAAAGTTTAGCATGACCATGCAGTAATAATGTAAAGTTAGCAGCGACGATGCAGTCATAAAGTTAATACTAAAAAAGTAAATTTGTAGTGGAATAGTAAATAGTGTTATGGAAAGAGTGAGTAACAGCTTTAATACAAGGACAATACTGAAAGATGATAACCTCAGGAAATAAAGTACAGAAGAAGGAAGTGGAAAGAGACATGAATAAGAAATATAAATAATAACGGTAGTGTAGAAAAACAGTATTGGAAAATTCTTAATACTTGAGAGAAAAATGATTATAATAGGATTGCTTGAAATTAAAAAAAAAACAGGCGAAGGACCCGCATAGAAGAGAAACAGAAAGCCAAGAATAAAACCTAAAGGGTGAGGATGATAAACTTTGGATAACAAATAACGAAAGTAAGAAATGAAACTTACCGCCGCCACCCGGGAAGACCAGTAATAAGCCACATAAAGGAAGAAGTGTTTCTTGGGAATGACAAAGAATCCTGAGAGGATGTGAAGTGTCAAGTAATATATCTTCCTCACCTGTAGTGAAATTTAGATTATAAATTAGACCAACGTTGATTTAAACATATTAATTAAGAAGACTATTTAGCAAGTGGAAATATCAAAGTAACGAGATTTGACGATGTATCTCTTGTCCCTAGGGCACAGAGTTACTCCACAGTTAAAAGATGGAAAAAAACTAATGTAGAGTCCCCATCAAGCAAGGAATAACACGAAAAACTGTACTGTAAATTGTATTCTTAATGTGAACTTTTTGTATAAAAAAAGGAAAAAAATATTAAAATTAAAGAAGATTCGTCAAACCCGAGAATGTAACTTATAAGAATGTCATTTTCCCTTTCTGAAATTTGAGATAATATAAAAAAAGTAAGAATTTTGTAGATTATTTACGTTTTATTTACACAATTTAAAACTTTAAAGACTCTTGGTTGCAGGGAAAGGGAAATTAACTGAAGGAAAGAAGAAGCAGAAGAAAGATAGGAAAGATAAATTAGGATGGATAGCTGATGAACGAGCTCATTCAGAAATAAAAAAAAAATATACTGGAAATAAAAATAAACTAACATAAAAAGAGAGAAAATAAAGTTCTTTCCAATTGGAATTTAAAAGTCAAACTTTGGGAAAATAAAAAAAACTCTATAAAAAATTTATTAACGGTTATTTTGAAAAACTAATAATGAATAAAGCTGCAATTGAACAGTCATACAAATAAAATCTAAAAAAAATTCTAATAAGAAAAAATAAATAAATAATTCATAAATAAAAATTAAATATCAAATAGGTTGCTAAGAAGAATAAACTCCAGAAAAGTGTTGTGTTGAATTGATTATTAGAATTTTTAAGAAAACAGGTCTGTGGCGTAGTTCACAGTCTGAATAAAGAAAAGTTAAGATTTTTTTTTTAATTTCAACATTTCAATATTCATTAACCCTCCATGAATATGAAATAAAAACATGTAAATAAATTTCAAAATAAAAACAGGAACTAGAGGAATGCATGAACTAACAATTAATAATTTATTTCGACCCTTGGAGAATTTTTAATAATTAGCATGGAACCAAACATGCTGCCAAAATAAATAATAATTTTATTTATAGATAATATATAATATAATATATATATATATTAAATATATATATATAATTTTATATATAGATAATTATATATATTTCTAATTATATTTTATATATATAATATATATATATATAATATATATATATATATATATATATATATAAAATATATATATATATATATATATATATATAATATAATATATAAATATATAGGGAAGTACCTCCTCTATAGCTGGAATGGGGACCCTCATCCTCAGAGAAGACGATAAACGTACCTCAGGGAAAACTCAAGGTGTGTGTGTGTGTGTGTGTGTGTGCGTAGGTTCGAGTCTCCTTCAGCCAGAGATCAGTGTTTGTGAATATTTCGCTTGTTCTTACGATTTCTAAGCATTGTAAAAATCTCTAGTCGGTCGATGCATGCATGGGATGAGACGAAAAGCTGTTAGCCACCTGCCTAGAAGATGGCTGCCTTAAATAAAAACGTCTAGCATGAGCTGGACGCCAAGGTATTGGTCCAGTGTTGTACGGTCGGTAAAACACTGCGTACCTTGTTCCAAGGTTTGTAGGTTCGAATCTCCTTCGGCCAGAGATCAATGTTTGTATATATATTTATATTATTAACACATCGGCCGATTCCCACCAAGGCAGGGTGGCCCGAAAAAGAAAAACTTTCATCATTCACTCCATCACTGTCATGCCAGAGGGGTGCTTTACACTACAGTTATAAAACGGCAACATTAACACCCCTTCCAGTGCAGACACTGTACTTCCCATCTCCAGTACTCAAGCCCGGCCTGCCAGTTTCCCTGAATCCCTTCATAAATGTTACTCCAACAGCACGTCATGTATTAAAAACCATTTGTCTGTATTCATTCCTATCAAATACGCTCACGTATGCTTGCTGGAAGTCCAAGCCCCTCGCACACAAAACATCCTTTACCCTCTCCCTAGAACCTTTCCTAGGCCAACCCTTACCCCGCCTTCCCTCCACCACAGATTTATACACTCTTGCAGTCATTCTGTTTTGTTCCATTCTCTCTACATGTCCGAACCACCTCAACAACCCCTCCTCAGCTCTCTGGATGACAGTTTTGATAATCCCACACATTCTGCTAATTTCCAAATTCTCTGCATTAAATTCACACTGCACAATGCCCTCAGGCATGACATCTCCACTGCCTCCTGCCTTTTCATTGTAACATTCATTACCCATGCTTCATAACCATATAAGAGTGTTGGACAAAGTTTTTTGATCTACAGACTCGTAAGTGCACCACTCACCCTTTTCCCCACATCAATTCTATGGTTCACCTCATCTTTCATAGACCCATCTTCTGACAAGTCCACTCCTAAATATCTGAATACATTCACTTCCTCCATATTCTCTCCCTCCAATCTGATATCCAATCTTTCGTCATCTAGTCTTTTTGTTATCCTCATCACCTTACTCTTTCCTATATTCACTTTAATTTCTTCTTTTACTACCCTAACAAATTCATCCACCAACATCTGCAACTTCTCTTCAGAATCTCCCAAATAGCACAATGCCATCAGCAAAGAGGCAACTGTCATAACTCCGACTTTGTGTTTGATTTCTTTATCTTTCAAACTCCACACCTTCTCGCATGACCCTCGCATTCACTTCTCTTACAACCCCAACTTACAGGGAAATAATCTCCCTCTCTCCTACATACTCTAACCTGAGCCTCACTATCCTCATAAAAACTCTTCACTGCTTTCAGTAACCCACCTCGTATACCATACACCTGCAAAATCTGCCACATTGCCCCCCTATCCACCCTGTCATATGCTTTTTCTAAATCCATAAATGCCACAAAAACCTCTTTAGCCTTATCTAAATACATTTCACCTATATGTTTCACTGTACACACCTGGTCTACACACCCCCTACCTTTCATAAAGCTTCCTTGTTCCTCTGCTATCTTACTCTCCGTCTTACTCTTATTTCTTTCAATAATAACATTACCATACACTTTACCAGGTATACGCAACAGACTCATTTCCCTATAATTTTTGCACTCTCGTTTATCCCCCATGCCTTTATACAAAGGAACTATGCATGCTCTCTGCCAGTCCCTAGGTACCTTACCCTCTTCCATACATTTATTTAATAACAGCACCAAAACTATTTCCCCACCTGCTTTTAATATTTCTATCTTTATCCCATCAATCCCAGCTGCCTTACCCCCTTTCATTCTACTCACTGCCTCACGAAATTTCTCACACTCACAACTGGCTTTTCCTCGCTCCTACAAGATGTTATTCCTCCTTGCCCTATACACGAAATCACAGCTTCCCTATCTTCATCAATATTTAACAATTCCTCAAAATATTCCCTCCATCTTCCCAATACCTCTAACTCTCCAATTAATAACTCTTCTCTCCTATTTTTAATTGTCAAATCCATTTGTTCCCTGCACTTCAACTTATTAATCTCACTCCAAAACAAAATTTGTTGATAGCATCTCACCCACTCTCTCATTTGCTCTCTTTTTACATTCATTCACCACTCTCTTAACCTTTCTTTATCTCTCCATCACTTCTACTTTTTAAAAACCTCTCGTATGCTTACTTTTCTCTTTACATCATCATTCACACAATCGTCTCTTCCCCTCCCCGCACCCACTTTCTGTAACCACAACACTTCATTGTGTATATTTCGCCATGCTCTTGCGAATTCCTGGCATTGTCAAAATCTCAGTAGGCTATGCATGCAGGGATGAGATAAAAAGCTGTAAAGCCTTCTCCTGAGAGTGGCTGCCTGGACCAAAGTCTAGTGCAAGCGTCTCAAAGGGATTGGTCCAGTTTTT
>NW_026473786.1:0-11596 GCF_026875155.1 Cherax quadricarinatus
AAAAAAGGGTATAAAATCCCGAAGTTGTTAGGAAAAGACACATGAAACAGTTGGGTATCTTTTTTATAAACGTTTCCCCTACACAGTGGCTTCTTCGTCAAGTACAGAAAGTTGATAGAAGCAAAAGATACTTGAAGGTTTAAATCAGTCCATCCCTTAAAGTTTTAGGTGGTCAGTCCCTAGTTGGGGAAGGCTTTGTTCCATGTATAAACAATATGGAGGAAGTACAAAGGGGTTTTTTATAGCCCCAAAGAGGTGGCGTGGGCCCCTAGGGAGGCAAAAAACTCAGTGTTGAAAGGTCAGGTCCCCTTTCCAGCCGCCTAATAGTGAGAGCGGCTGGTTTTGGGGGGACCTGATCAAAAACATCTGATTCTTAATTTCCCCTAGTGGCCTGTCTCACCTTTGGCCCTATAAAAAGCCCATTCTGTCACTTCTCTCCATTTGTTTCATACTATGGAACAATGCTTTTCCAATGAGGGATGCCCTCAAAATTTAAGGGTGTGGATGATTACATGTCCTAAAGTATTTCTGCTTCTATCAACTTTTTGTACTTGACTGAAGAACCTACTGTGTAGGCGAAAGTTTCATAATAAAGATCCCTAACTGTTGCTTGTGCTTAAAACATCTCTAAAGGTTTTGACTTCGGTTTTTTGGGGGTTTTTTCTTGAATGGAAAAAAGTTCTTACAAAAATAGGGGCCACCCCTTTTTCTATTTCCTCGGGACATATTATAGGGATTTTAGAGTTTTTCCCCAATTGGTTGGGGTTTGTGGGGCAGTTGGGATGGATGGACCTTTTTGGGTTTAAAGTGAAGGACGACAGGCATGACTTTACTCCCTGCTTAAATTTGAAACTGGGTCCTCTGGCTGGTGCTTTGGGATATTTTGTCGAGATGCCCCATGGTGAGGGTTTGCTCTCACCAGGTGGACCAAAAGCTGAGAAGCGGGCCACCTTAATTAGTTGGCTGACGGGGACGTTCTCCCTCGGCGGCATTTCATTCCCCAAGGTTGACGATCTTGCTATGCCGGGTTTTAAAAGAGGACGGGCCGTCAGACAAGATCTTTAGTTTAAAAGGTTTCACCCAACCTGGCTGCCCCCAATCAGTTTTTAAGTCACGATCCGCAGAAAAACTAACCTTGGTCCCCAGCTCCAACAGGTTTTTCAATCGAATAAGCTCGCTAGTTCGAAGGTAGTGACACCCTGCTTTTTAACCCCTGGAAACTTTGGTTCTGTCGCACAAAAACAAACCCGGGGTTGACCCCAAACTGTCGCCTGCCCAATTTTTTAAAAATTTCTGTACTTACTGGGATTCATTTTGCTTCCCCAAACGTGGTTTCACTACTTTATAATCGAAAATTCAATTCATTTAATATGACGTAAAAATTCCCGTGCCCTTCGACACAAGCTGTGCAAACCAAAGATGCCCAATGTGTTCCCGGCACCTCAGGCTCGAGCCTGATTTTTGAAAGCTTCGAAAAATTGTTCTAGTTCGGCCTCATTGAAGCGGGAACAAGCTTACTGCTTTCTGTAAACAAAGTCATTTATTTTCAGAATGTGAAAACTGCCTCCTTTCTATTTCCCTAACAAATTCTTCTTTTACAAATGCTCTCTGTTCCCTAGTCTGCTCAAGATTGATTTTTGCCAGCTCAAGTGCCAAAACCCGCAGCTTCACCTTGAGACAACCCTGCTGCACTATACTGACGATTTTGCTCCTTTGGGATAATCATCTTCCTCCTGCGAGAACATAGGAGTTTTTTCCCTAGCTCTCGTAGAGGGAGGAGTCTGATGCACCATCTCTTCTTCTCGAAATTTGTCAGTGATCATTGAACGCAGTTGCGAAGCTGTGAGAGTGCGTTTGTAATCAATGCCAATGGAACGAGCAATTTGCCAACAACGCTGTAGGGACAATTTAGGTAGGTTAAACAAGGTATATGCCGACACCAGACGTCTGACTCGTCTAGGTGGCATACCACAATGTATAAGTTATTTGCTATGCACAGTACGATTGCAGAATACACATACGAGGTGGATACGCAATAGCAAAGCTGACTGCAAAATCTTCACACCGAACGGGCTAGTAACGAGCTGTTAAATGATCACACAATAGCAAGGTTGACCACAGCAAAGCAAATGACACGCAAAATTTGTAAAGCATTGGCAAAGCTAAATGCAATGCCAGACAGCAAGCTACACACTGTTCTACAAGATTGACCGTAGCGAAGCGAGCACACCGAACAAGCTGTAAGCGAGCCGTCGAACGATCACACAATAGCAAGGCTGACCATAAGAAAGCAACTGACACGCAAAGTTTGTAAAGCGTTGGCAAAGCTAAATGCAATGTCAGACAGCAAGCTACACAATGTTCCTGCTTCCAGCTTCACCCTAGGCTCAACCCTTTATCTAAGTCCAGCTCCAGCTCTCGGACAGGCTACCCATATTACAACCCACGATTCCAAATGACCTATTATCCTGGGTGTAAGGGAACAAAAAAAACACAAACATAAAAGTTTTGACTTACATTATCCTTCAATTTAGAACAGAAGTATGTACACTTTATAGGTATTAGTGCACTCCATGGTAAGAAAGGTAGAATAGAAGCCACTAGTGGAGCAGACCGTGCTTCAACCGCTCTAGAATGGGAATGACAAGGGCAGACAGGAGAGTGTACCCATAACCTCTCCCATTGCAAAAACCATCTCTTTTTGGGCCCTGGAACCTAGTCACTATTTAAACGACGGGGCCCTATCGTCAACCCTCAGTCACATGGTTCGCGGGTTTGGGGGGAGATACCCTGTGAATGAGGGTGGGAACATGCGCCGAAATAAAGGTTACGTACTCTTTGCATGCCACAGTTATACTACTTTTGTAGAACAGTAATCTTGCATACTAGTTGTAGAACAGTATCTTTGTGTACTATGTTGTAGAACAGTACCTAGTATACTATTTTTGTAGAACAGTACCTTGTATACTATGTTGTAGAACAGTTTTTTTTTATATTTTTTTTTTTAAAACTCAGGTACAAAAATATATGGTACATAATCAATATGTAACAAGATACGGTTTTTAAAACGATAATCTCCCAGTGACTACACAAATACCAAAGAAGCACTTATAAAATTACATCAGAATTGGCTGCTGCACTCCAGTCAAAAAACTACTTTATGTACCGTGCTTCACGTGAAAAAATGGTCTTTTAATAAAAACGATAGTCCTACTTAGTAATGCTGACACTCCCCCCCCCCCCGAAAAACATACCACTTTCACCTTAGTATACTCATTGACACCTCTTATACATTTATTAGAGCATTAAGGATATCATTGACAACATGTATAAACACAATCCAGCCATCTAAAAGGTGACTATAATACAAGAAAAAACTGAACATGATGGCCCCATCCACCAAAAAAACCAATTTCCACACCCTAACCCCATATACCCCATGATAAAAATCAAAATTGTGCATGGGGGTGGATTTAATACACGACCCCTGACTCTTCACGCCCCCCCCCCACATGCCTATAACTGTGTCTGCCGTCACCACTCATAACCTCCATCGTCATTGAATTAAAAATACATTAAGGTACAATAACAAGGAATATAGAAGAACCCTTAATCGTCTCGCCACTGAAAAATAAAATGTTTACATTTTCTAATTACATACTGCTGATTCATCTTATGTCATACAAAATATCCCCCCATCCCCTATGGCTTTTTTATCTCTTTTACTCCATAGCTAAAACAGATATACTTTCACAATCAAATTATATTACAATAAGCATAATAATATCAATACTTATCATCCGACTAATAGATGCACATTATTAATCACCCTGAGTTCCATGAAATTTACATAAGAATAATACATAAGAACATAAAGCATAAAATTAGAACACTGCAGAAGGCCTACTGGCCATACGAGGCAGGTCCCTTATCAAAACGATCTCTAACCTAAAGCTACCCAAAGAAATAACACCCTACACAATGACAAAACCAATCAAACCCAGCACATGACTCCTCATCGCTTGAATTGCCGTGGGTTTTGCTGCGCACACGCTCCTGGTTGAGAGGCCTCCTGCGCGATTGATTTTCACAAGATGGCGCAGACTATCAAAAAGGCGCGTCCAACAATGAGTGTGCTTATTTTAGGTGGGTGGTAGTTATGCTCAGTCCGCACAGGGCTTCTCCCTTTGGATTATTCGCTGACACATACGGCATTGCTGATCAAGATTTGTTTGGCGTATCGCTCAACGGGGCTTACCGAATAATCGTTAAGCTACGATCGACGGCAGTGTATTACGCCTGGTGGCGCCGTATCAAGATGGCTGTGTGGACGTAAACTTCGGCAATACATTTGGGGAGGGGTGGGGGGGGGGGGGGGGGGGGGGCGTTTAAAATGAGACGTGGTCGCGACACTACACTTGGGTGAAGGTACGCAACGTGCCTTTCGAAGCGACGAGCAGAAATACGGAACCGTTTTTGAACGTTTTATGGTACCTGTGCATCTGGCAACGCCGGTACCTGGTGGATGGGCCGTACGCCGGCTGGCGGAGGGTACGTTCAACCTAAAGATGACGCTGAAGGCATCTCCAACTTCCCGTCGTTTGTCATCCTGGACGAACTTTCGGACGCAAGTGATGGTGTATAAACGCAGGCAGCGCAAGACTGCAGGCTATGTGCGCTTATGACTATATGGCAAGCACAGTGTGAGAGGCAGCAGCAACGACAGGTTGCAGACATGAAGGACGGAGCGAGGGCCTGACC
Source organism: Cherax quadricarinatus (assembly GCF_026875155.1). Taxonomy (NCBI): domain Eukaryota; kingdom Metazoa; phylum Arthropoda; class Malacostraca; order Decapoda; family Parastacidae; genus Cherax; species Cherax quadricarinatus. Next base: position 4,762 of record NW_026473786.1, read on the forward strand.
CGAAGGCGGGGCCTGCCACGGGACGCCTGAAAGGGCCATAGTTCGCTCGGAGCAGGAGGTGGAGAAGAGTTCCCGACGGTGGTCGAGCCCATCAAAGGCTGAAGGATCTACAGTCCTCCGCTTGGTGGAAGGGGAGAACCAAGTTGAGTGGAGAGAACGAGCAGAGGAGTGGTTTTGAGCAGTTGACAGAAAAGTTTTGTGAGACGAAGAGAGCTGGAGATGAAGTACAATCGTGGAGGGACCTGAGGAGATGAGGACGAGAGGAAGACAAGCCAGCTGACTGCAGTGCCTCTTCTACGGAATGATGACTGTGGTCGAGAGGAGGCGGAGGTGCAGTGTAGGCATCCCCCGACCATACCATGGATTCAGAAGTGTTTCGGCGAAGAGGGCGGGCAAACAGCCTCAGATTCCGATGAAATCCTTGACCCCGGCCGCAGAGACCGTGGAAGAAAAACCATGGGCATAAGTGGTGACTGAGGCGCCACAGGTGTGTCCGGCTCAGGTGTTGCCTGGGAGGGAAAAGAGCTCCACTGTGGTGAGCATGGTGGGAAAATTCGGAAGGCTGGTGACGTGTCTTGAAAGAGTTACAGGGCAGCTTCAAACCCTTATCAAGAAGAGTTTCAGGTGTATGACTGTGAATAGTACATGGGGTTGTGTAAATGAATGTGAAGCTTTTGTGGCTCCAGGGGTTTTCTGAGCCGTCATTGACATAGATATTGTATTCATGCAGGAGCCAACATTAAGGAAGGCGGGTCGGGATTTGATGAGGACGATATCGTGTTTTTGTGGCATATTTCGGACCGTTTGAAAGGTGGGTTGGAATTCTGATTCGGGAGACGACCCGTTTGTTGTAATTAGATGTGAGGAGGGGGAGGGTAGGGTACTCCGGGTAGATGGATGGGGAGAGTGAGCGACTGGCAGTGGGTTGTGTGTATGTGCAGGCGGATCGTGATGTACGGGTGAAGAATGAATATGTGTGTGATAGTTTGGTTTAATTAGTTGAGATCTCTCCCTTCGTAAACAATCGTGGGCGGTGGATTGGAATTGTAAGTACGTAATAAAGGAGTGGAGCACGGGGGCAGGTTTTTTTGGTTAGCCTAGGATCATTTTGCTGGGCGTGGGGTATAAGGGATGTTATTTGGCGGTGGTGGGACCTAATGTTGAGCAAACGTTTCATAGACGGGATACCGCGTCCGGCTCGATAGTTTATATGTTTGACGAGAAGTGTGCGGGTTTTTTGGGGGGATGTTGTGGGGTACGGCTGGAAGGCTGTATACACGGATCATAGAGCTGTTTAAAACGGACTGACTTGGCGAGCTCTTCCCTAAGAGGTTATCCAGGGTATTGGAATTAAATGTGAGACTTCTTGGGTGAGGAGGCGGGGTTAGATTTAGGACAATGTGGGAGAATTTGTGGGAGAGGTAGAGATGTGGGATGACTTGCTGGGGTGTGGGATGGGGTAGCTAAGGCGAGGATCCGGCGGTTTTATTGGCACTGGGGAAAGTACCAGGGTTGGATGACATACGGTTGCAGCAAGTATTATCGAGGTAGTTGCAAAGTAGTTATGAGAGGGCGTGCAGGCAGGCAGTATCCCATGAGTGCAATCGAGTTGTTAAAAGGGAGAATCGTGATTTGCAGAATGAGATTTGATGCGGTGAGAGTGCAGGGTGGAATTTGAAGAGGCGGTGTGGGGTGACCGACCAACCCCCGCCCTGTGTGTTACTACGGGACAGAGCAGCGACGTATGGGCTATGGAAAATGATAGCGGTGTACATGAGGACTTAGGTGGATATAGGGCGGGACATGAGGTTAAGAACAACGGAGTCAATGAGTGATTATACGTGGATAGGTGGTTGGCAAAATTTACTGAGTGTAGGGTGGATGTGGTGCTTCGGGAGGTTGGGAGAATGTATCTTGTTGCTAAGTAGCAGTGAATCGCAATGGCAATGGGGGGAATATTTGAAGACGGGGAGGTGAGGAGGGCTTGGAGGTGATGGCACGTGGTTCGGCACCATTCTGGATGGCTTGCCCTGCGAGTTTTAATGGAGCCCATTGGAATGTGTTGAAAGTCCTTCTATATTAGAACTAATGAATACGAAGACAAGGGGAGGGGAGGACGGGCAGGTTGCAAGGAACTGCGGATGTGGTTTTTAGCTGCCCAAAGGTAAGAAACAGGACACGGTGCGGGACTTTAGGATAAATCATTGCTGTGAGCTGATTATAAGATTTTTGCAAAAATTTTAGACATATGATGAAGTGTGAGTGGGGATAGAGTGGTTGCGAGAGGACAATATGGTGGTCTGGAGACGATGTATGACGGCATAGTAATTAAAAGAATTATTGTGGAAGGGACGGGAGGGGACAGGGGGGGGGGGTGTCTTACGTTAGATTGGCAGGCGGCGAATGAAAGTGTAGAAAACGTGAGTTATTGTGTACATAATAAGGAGCAGGGAATTGGGAGGAGGTGGTGCGTTGGGCATAAGAACATTGAATACAGGTGTAGGAGTGAGTGGTAACCGGTAAATGGGAAGGAGGGGGAAGGGTATCCATGGTCGGGTATTAGGCAGGGTTGTCCCCAGTCGTCAAATGCTGTTTGCCTGTTTAACAGACCCTTCTATAGACAGGTGGAAGCGTGAATGGAGGGAGGAAGGGATTAGGAAGTGGAGTGCAGGGCCAAATAGGGTAAGTGGCATACACGACAATACACGTGCGAACGCAGAGGAGTTTACATGCGGTTTGAGATGTTATAGATAATTTCGCGGGGTTACCGGGTTACGATTTACGAGGCAAATCAAATTACTGGTCTTAGGACTTGGATGGGAATGAGAGAGTGGGTAAGGAAATGTAACGTTGGAATAGGTGACAGGATAAACGTGTGTGGAAATAAGTTTATCAAAGTAGTGCGATAGAGGCGAGAATAGTTAATATCTGACTTGTTGTGGATCGAAGGAGGGCGATTGATTGGGTTGAGACCACCTACATTTGACAAGTACATCAGCGTGCGATTGAGTTGTGAATGTGTTATGTTTATACAGTAATTCGGCACGTGGCGCGTATATCCGGTAGCGGTCCGGATGTTACGAGCTGATAAAAGGGTTTTGCCATTTTCTTTGGGGTTCCGGGTGTGAATGTTGCGTAGGGTGTGGTTACATTACCGTCAACAGAGGAGGAAGGGGTTGATTGATTTAACGTTAAGAAGTCCAAGATGCATTTTTATTTGAAGTGGGGGTTACGCCGTGTGCGGGGTCATGCAGGGAGGAAGGCTGAATGCTTGCATGAAGAAGGTGCGAAAGTGGGGGGATGGTCGGAGATGAAAGTGTGTGAAGACGTTTGCGGGCGTATGCTGCATGTACGGAACCCTAATAAAGTTCGAGTGGGTGTTTATAGAGCGTGTTTAAGGGCCGCAGGTAGTCGAGGAAGGCTGAGAGTATCTACGCCATAGTAGCGTGAAGGAATATGGGAAAGATTACGGTTGATGCGCTGCGTCCAAATGTCGAGAGGTATTATATTCCGTTTTCCCTTTCTATCCATGAGTATATCTGCCGACAGGTGCTGCACTTAAGGAAAGAGGGTTGATGTAGGTGCGTGTCGGGTGTGTGGGGGGGGAGGAGGAGACTGCGTTACCCCCCCCATGTAGTGTATTTTTGTGATAAATTGGGGAGTAACAGGAATGGTATGGTAACGGTTCTGAGGACCGTGGGGGGGGCGGATATCAATTGAGGGCGTTATAAGTTTGGACGCGGAGGCGTCGAGGCGCCTTGTGCAACGTGGCAATCACGTATATAATTGCGGAGTTGTTTGTGGGGGGGGTATCCTTCCTGGGCGATGAGAAGGAAATGGGGATTGGAGGTGCGCAAAGGTTTGGCGGGGACGATTTATAGAACGTTGTGTTATAATCGGGAAATATAGGAAGACGCTGGGACCAGGCTTTTTATCCCAGGCAGGGTACCGTAGTATTAGTGTGAGAGCACTGTTAACGTTGTGAAAGGGGGGGAGTGAATTTCAGGGATGGAACGGGCTTGTCTCCGGGGTTGGGTATGCACAACAGCTGGTTTACTGTGTGTATCTGTGTCATGCGTGGTTGAGGAAAATGTGGTTGTGTGAGTGGATGTGGTGGTGAAGTTATATGTGTTATAGATGTCTTAAGTCAGAGTCTACGGCCCTTCTTTCTTTGTTGAAGTACTTGATGTACCTTTCGGCTATGGCCTGGCAAACGGGGTTTTATGTGTTTGTACTGAGCATTTTATTGCTATATTATATAATGTGCATAGCCTGTAGATGTGGGCGGAATGCTTATGGCTATTCCAGTTTTGTGGTTAACTCGTAAGACTTGTGTAAGGCGAGTATGTGTGACTGTAGGGAACTTATGTACGGGGGGTTAGGTGAGTAAGAGTATGTACTTTGTTTTTATCATGAGATTGTGATGTAGGTTCTTTCGGTTATCGATTATTTGTGTTTGGTTGTGAGTAACCGATATATTTATATATTTATCATAATATTCTTCTTATTGTATTGTATGGGGGGCATTGGCAATTTGTCCCAGTATATTATGTAAATAGTGTATACCTGAAGGGATTATGGATTTATTTATATTGAACCTGCTACATGGGTCACCTACATGTTATGTTCTTGTTGTTGTTCTTGTGTACATAGGGTTAATATTGCCCATCTTCTTAATGTTATGTTTTGTCACAAGCGATATTTTCTAGTATATTTGTGTAACCTCTTGTGTTTGTTAATATTGTGTTTGTTATTTGCTATTGTACGTTCTGAGAGATTGTTTCAAAATGTGTTTATATACAATGTGTATCAACCCTAGTTTAAGGGTTTTTTATGTTAAGCTATGTATTGTATTTTAAATAAAATAAAAAAAAAAAAAAAAAAATAAAACCCAGCCCCTCCCACTCATATATTTGTCCAGTCTCTTCTTAAAGCTACACAAGGTCCTAGCCTCTATCACCCCACTAGGAAGACTGTTCCACGCATCTACAACTCTGTTAGAAAACCAGTACTTACCTATGTCCTTTCTAAATCTAAATTTATCCAACTTATATCCATTATTTCTGGTTCTTACCTGGTTCGACACCCTCAGTACTTTATTAATATCTCCCTTGTTTATGCCCGTCATCCACTTATACACTTCAATGATATCTCCCCTCATTCTACGCCTCTCCAGAGAGTGGAGATTTAAGGCTTTAAGTCTATCTTCATACGGGAGGTTCCTTACACAGTAAATCATTTTAGTCATTCTTCTCTGTATGTTCTCTAATGAGTCTATGTCCATCCTGTAGTAAGAGACCAAAACTGAGCAGCATAATCTAAATGAGGCCTCACTAGTGATGTATAGAGCTGCAAAATAACTTTTGGACTTCTGTTACTTATACTTCTTGAGATAAATCCAAGTAATCTGTTGGCCTTGTTGCGCACACTAAGCACTGCTGTCTTGGCTTTAGATTTCTGCTTACCATGACTCCCAAGTCTTTTTCACATTCTGTATGATCAAGCTCTACTTCACCTAGATTATAGCTTCGAGGGTTATTTTCATTACCAAGGGCAAGTACCTTACTCTTATCCACATTGAACTTCATCTGCCATTTTTCAGACCAAGACATTAATTTGTCCAAATCGTCCTGGAGTTCATTGATATCCTCCTCAGAGTGAATTATACGGCCTATCTTTGTATCATCAGCAAATTTACTCATGTCACTCGTAATCCCTTCATCAAGGTCATTAATGTAAATTATGAACAAGAGAGGGCCTAAAACTGATCCTTGTGGAACGCCACTAGTGACTAATCCCCATTCAGATTTCACTCCATTAATGGTAACTCTCTGCTTTCTATTGGTTAGCCATGCCTCAATCCATGCCAGAACTTTACCTCCTATACCATGAGCTGCCACTTTTCTTAAGAGTCTCTTGTGAGGTACTCTATCGAAAGCTTTACTAAAATCCAAATAAAAAATATCATATTCCTTACCGCTGTCAACTGCCTCAAATGTTCTATTGAAGAACGTCAGTAAGTTTGTCAGGCAGGAACGACCTCTCGTGAATCCATGCTGAGATTCATTTATCAAGTTATGTTCTTCAAGGTGACTTCTGATAATGTCAGCTATAATTGATTCTAATAACTTGCCCACTATAGATGTCAGGCTTATTGGACGGTAATTTGAAGGAGTGGACTTATCCCCTGATTTGAATATAGGAACCACATTAGCCATCTTCCACAACTCTGGCACAACACTGGTAAGGATGGATGCATTGAATACACTCGTTAATGGCTGACTAAGCTCCATCTTGCATTCGTTAAGTACCCTGGAAAACAGCTCATCGGGTCCCGGGGACTTATTTTGCTTCAGTTTGTCTATCTGCTTAATAACTATGTCCCTCGTGACAGTAATATTAGTTAACTTAAATTCATCAGGAACTAAGTAATCATTGATTACTGGAATCTCATTTACATCTTCCTGTGTAAAAACTGTCAAAAAATAGTCATTAAATAAGGAGCACATTTTCCAGTTCGTTATCCGTCAGCTGTCCATTCCCAATTTTCAGAGGTCCTACTTTTTCCTTCACCTTCGTCCTATACACTTGAAAGAATCCCTTTGGATTAGTCTTTGATTCATTAGCAACTCTAATTTCATAGTCACGTTTAGCCTTTCTAATCGCCTTTTTTACTTCTCTTTTAAGCTGAACATATTGGTCAGTAAGGTTAACCTCTCCTCTTCTGATGCGCCTATAAATTCCCCTTTTCTCCCCTAATAGATGCTTTAGCCTCCTGTTAACCCATTTGGGATCGTTATGTTAGACCTAATTTCTCTCTGGGGAATGTATATTA
>NW_026473787.1:0-10030 GCF_026875155.1 Cherax quadricarinatus
CCGACCCCCTTTCTTTTCAAAAAGGGGTTTTCTATGCTAATATTCCACCAACTTTCCCCTCAGAGACGACATACCCGCATCCTCCTTCCCCTTGTATTGAATGGTTCAGAGAACCGACTGTTGATAAATTAGACACTTGTGCAACTCTTGGGTATCTTTATTGAGGAGACGTTTCCCAACGAGGCTTCACCCCGTCCTACAAAGGAAATTTGAAAGCAGGGGAGAATGAGGTAATCAGTCCCTAAACCCTTGAGTCGATTTGGTCGTCCATCAATCTTAAATAGAAACGGCATACGTGCGGAAAAGGGCTTTAACCGGACAGGAGGGGGTGCACGTCTGGTGGTGCACATTTACTGCCCTCTCCTCCCAACGGTTTTAAGCCCCTTCTCCGCCGTTGCCTATTCTATTAAAGTTTGAGGGATGACCACATCGATAAAGGGTTAGGGACTGATTACCCATTCTCCTCCTGCTTAAAGATTCTTCTTTGCACTGTGTCTAATTTATCAAAGCGGTTCTCTGAACCATCTCTACAAACCTGTCAGCAGCAACTTTTTGGGATTTAATAGGGGGGAATTCTCCTCCCTAACTGGGCACGCCCTATTCCACATTGAACAAATTGCACTACTATGCGCTGCCTCTCCGTCTACGGTTTAAACTCCTTCTCCGCACGTATGCGTATTCTATTCAAGATTGTGGATGACCACATCGACTCAATTTGGGGGGACGATTCCCTCTTTTTCCTCCTGTTTTTCAAGATTCTCCTTTGTTTGACTGTGAAGCCCCCGTGTGGCGAAACGTTTCCTCAATAAAGATCCCCCAAAAGTTCCATGTTCTAATTATCCTTCTCCGTAACATTTATCACCCCTTCTTCACACCGTTAAGGCGTGGTGCCAATACTTCATAGTTATCTTTGGCCCCCGATGCCTCAGTGCTTCTCCATTTTCCCTGTCAGTTTTGGTTTATTCGTTTTTCATGACCTTTGTCGAAAAACCCACTCTCGTAAACAAACGATTCACTACCCCATAACTTCTTTTTCAAACCCTGTTATCCATCTGTCATTAGCAATTTGTTTCTTTCATCACTTTCTCTTTCTACGTTCACTTTTTATTTTTTATATACTCTACCAAAATCGCCCAACAACCTTTTCAACTTTGAATCTCACAAAAGAAGCATTATCAGAAAAAAATAACTGTGACAACTTCCACTTTGTGTTGATTCTTTATCATTTAACCTCACACCTCTTACCAACACCAAAGCATTCACTTCTCGTACAACCGATATATAAGTATATATTACACAATCATGGCTACATCACGCATCCCTGTCTAAGGCCTAATATTACCGGAAAATAAATTTCCCTTTGTCCTTCATACCCTACCTTTACCCTCATTTTGCTCGTAAATTTCTTCACGCTTTCAGTAACCTACCACCCATTCCATATACCGGCAACATCTACCACATTGCCCCCCATACCACCGTACCCATATGCATTTTCCACATCCATAAATGCAGCAAAAATTTCTTTACCATTATCTAAATCTGTTCACTTATATGCTTCACTGTAAACACTTGTCTACCCATCGTCCACCTTTCTTAAAGCCTCCTTGCTCATCTGTGATTCTGCTTTCCGCCTTATCCTTTCAATAATGTTGAGTACACCTAACCAGGTATACTCAACGGGTTTTATGCCTCTATATTTTTACACTCTCTTTTCCCCATTTTGCATTTATACGAAGGGCACTATCCGTGCTCCCTGTTAATCCCTAGGTGCCTGTTCCTTTTTCATATAAAAGCACCAACTACTCAAAGACTATCTTGACCATGACTTTAACATTTCTACCTTGATACCCCAATCCAGCTGCTTTACCAGCTGAAAAATGCACCATCACCCACTCCACAATGCCCCAATGCAGGCAGAAACATCGTGTCCGGAACTTTTCGATGCCCCGAGACGTTCGCCAGAAATTTATTGGGACTGGAAGACGCCAACAACTCAGCAGCAGGTACGGCAGTGTATCACTCTCAGGAGATACTGGTGCCGGAGAACCCTGCCCTAATACAGAAACTCTCATCAGGTCACCCAACTCAATGCCGTGGAATTCCAAACCCTCGAAACTTCAGCCAGGCGTCCATGGACAGGAGCCTCCTGCCCCCTACCTCAACATAGAAATAAAAACAAAAGGAACAAGCGGTTTCAACAGGGAACATCTGGTCAACGCGATCAGCAGACGGCACTACAAAAGCCCCACCCGGCCATAACCGGCAACGCAGGCACTCCTTGCTCTGCACAGCCGTATGCAGGCTCTCTTGGATATGTCTGCACTTCAAAGCCTCCACAAGCCACAACACCCAAGGTAATATCCACTGCTTCGAACCCCAAAGCCTTCACCAGGGTGGATTTTGTAGCACTCAACATTGGGTATTTTTGAACCCAATCTCTCCACAGAGCAAAGAGATTTTCCCTGAGGGGTCAGCACACCCCAAAGGGGTGTGTTTTACGACGGGCTCAGCCCAGCTCGGGAAACAACAGCAATGGAAAAACTTCTATCCAAATACCCCCCAATGTCTTACAAGGAACATTCGGGGCCTGGGGGGAAACCAGTACCTTCGCTGGAGGCAGAAACCCCCGGATGGGTTGACATCGTTTGCCACAAGAAACCCTGGCTGCCCCAAAACTATGTCCCCGGATCCCCGGTTTGCGGGTTTTTTGGCTCATGGACGATGCTTTTCACTGCAGAGGCCAGCTGTTTTCAAATGATGCAGGCCTCACGGGTTTAACCAGCCTGTAGATGGGGGGAGGATTAAAAGGTACAGCCATCTTTGCCCTTTCCATCTATAACATCCAAAAGAACCCCGCCACCCTGACATTGCAGAGCTCCTCGGGTAGCAGCCTGAGTATATTATTGTGAAGGGAAATTCAACGCACACACCCAGTGCTGCATCTCACTCAGCAACCAATGCTGCGGCAGACACAAGAATGATCCTACACGATTTTTCCAAAGGGGGTACGCTACTAAACGAGGAGACCCCACACACCTGTTGGGTGGCCTCCTCTCCCTTTACCTGGGACGAGACAATCCCAGGGGTACCCCAATGGGAAAAAATTATGAACCCTTGTCAGTGCCCACTTTGCAGTGACCCCACCTTTCATCATAACCCCCCCCCCCCACAGTTGTGGTGCCTCCCAGAGGGATTGAAAGAGCAACGGAAGGTGTTCCAGGATTATCTTCATGAAGGGGTGGGCCACACACATCATCCGGGGCTCTGATCGGCAAACGGAATAATCCGTTCTACCCAGGCGGCGAGTGGCAATTCCAATGAAGTCCGAGGACACACCGAAGACTGCTGGTTTAAAACGAAGAGGTGCGAGGCAGAACCACCGCATCAACTCTTGTAGGTGTTATTTAAGAACCATACGCAGAGCACAGGAAATCTGAGACCCTTGTGCAGCATGCCGCATCTCCCTCAAAATAAAAATGAGAAATGGTGGAGGGTACTCTTACGGGCATCACACCCCTTATCTGAGATGAGGGGTAAACTTAATATCGCAATGGCAAAGCAAGCCGGGCCCCGCACCCCGAACCCCGCCCCAAATACGAGAAGCTGGGGAGCTTTTTACTTTTGGAGAGCCCCCCATGAGCCCCCCAGTACATAGGTATAGAGATGGGTCTTCGCCACAACGCCCTTAAAAAACAAATGCATGTGAGTCTGAATATGGACTGTGAAGACCTCAGAACTTGAACTCCCAGTGCCATTAAGAACCAGGTAAACTGCCCGGGGATCGATGGTGTCACTAGTCTAGATGCAAGGCTGGCCAGAGTGGAGGGAGGCCCCAAATAGACGTCACAACAAGTCCTGGGAAAACATGGGAATCTTTATTGAAGAAAAAGTTTTGCCCCACGTGGGTTCATCACAAACAAAGTAAAAATGGGGAAGGAAAATAATAGAGGTAATCAGCCCTCAACCTGGTTCGAGTGTTATCCATACTCTTGTAGTAAGTGCAGCATAGGGCCAAGGGGGCTTAATACTGCGGTGAGATGATTGAAGCAGGAGGAGGCGGGATCTTAGTGGGACGGCCACTACTGTAAGTAGGTCGTCGTCCAAAGGTTGGGCAAGCGTTGAAGTCTTTGAAACTAAGATTCCATGATGTTGCAGTGTCTGACAGATGTGATGAATGGTTTTGAAAACCGAAAGTTAAAGAATTGAGACACTTATGCAACACATGGGAATCTTTACTGAAGAAACTTTCGCCACACAGTGGCTTCATCAGTCCAATACAAAGAAAAAAATGGGTAAGGAGAGTAGAAGTATAGGTAATCAGTCCCATCAACCTGGATTCGATGTGTTCAGTCCATCACTCTTGTAGTAAGTGTTGCATAAGTGCCCTCAATTCTTCAACTTGGTCGGTTTTCAAAACCATTCATCAATCTGTCAGACACTGCAACATCATGGAATCTTGGTACAAAGCCCTTCAACGCTTGCCCAACCTTTGGACGATGACCTACTTACACTAGTGGCACGTCCCACAAAAGATCCCCCCTCCTCCTGCTTCAACTCATCTCACCGCAGTATATAACCACCTCTCTGGCCCCTATGCTGCTGCGTCCACTCCACTCCAAACACATCATCGTAAGACACAGTCGCTCCTCACCTCAAGAAGTGTTCCTTCGACCCCCGTCGGGGAAGGGAACCTATAGTCATCGAAACCACCCGCCTGACTTACTCCTTCATGATGCTTGAAAAACCGTGTAAGGATCAAACCCAACAGGGGAGTAATAAATGACTCTACTAAACTTGCCCTTGCTGCCGCTGTAAAGACCTTGCCTACAAGTTAAATTTACAGCCATCCACTCGACGAAAAGACTCATTCATCGTCGTCTGTACTGACGATTATGAAGCCACAAAGCTGATCGCCGATACTTTTTATGAAAACCCTCAGAGACCGACAGTCACCATCTCCCCTTCACCTTTTTTGCTGGCGAAACGTTCCGTTTCGTCAAACGGCTGGACAAACTCTTTCACTTCTTTATCGACTGAGGATCTCAAGACCTCTACGGGAACAAAATACCTGGCGTCGATTGACTTATCACCAAAATCCCCACCGCCTCTACAATGATCAAGCTAACCTTTCTCCAACATCGAGATGGCTACTAGAGCACTGTCTGACGGCCTAGCTACTCCTCCTAACATATCCATCCAAGTCACATAGAACCCGAACGTTTCGCCCCACATCTCGCCATGCTGGACCTGCTACTACCTACCCACCACTCACGCCTGACTGTCCTCTGAAAGGGATGAAGTACTGCACAAACTGCGGTAAAGACGGCCATGACTTCAAGGAATGTTCTACTACCACTACCTCTCCTACCTGCCTCAACTGCAGGGGTACTCACCACACCCTTGCAGCAAAATGCCCTCTACGTAAAGAAGTCCTGTTCTAAGAAAATCTTTGAAGAAACCAAGAAGAACAATCCTAAATCGCCAACATACGCCGCCTTTGCAAAAATTCAATCAGATACCACCGAACCTCCTTCAAGCTACACAACAATCGTCTCCACCCACCTGTCCCTCTCTGCTCTTCCTGACCTGCTCCACCCAAGGTGCTATACTGTATGATGTATGCACACCTTACTAATGCTGCAAACCCTGGCTCATTCCAACACAACAAACAATGAACTGTTTCGCCTAAACAACATCCCGAACTTCAACTTTCCAGACTCGCCACCATCACAAGACCTCCTCAAGCTAATTCCAGACATTGTTAACTTCACCTCAGCCCCTGGTCCTACTCGTATCTCTGACCAAGACTCAACTCCAGAACCAACACCACCGTCTACTGCCACCTTTCATCACCCACCACCAGCCCAACACATCACGACCGACCAACACTCCCTGCCTCCTCTCAACACAGTCACAGAAGACGAAAAGAAACCAAACATTATGAACAACCCTCGGACAACGACGAAGTAGTAGTCGAAGAAGAAACCACAGGCAACCTTTAAACTAAGCCAAGCCTTTAAGGGGTCTCTAACCTTCTAAAACCACCCCAACCTCCCGACCGAAATGAGCGCAGATGATATGCTCCACTTAATGAAAGAAGGAGCTGTTAAGTACACCTGCCCAAACCTCACCAAATTCCTTTTGAAAACGCACTATCTTACCTCGTGGCGAATCTGAACTGCTCCAACCTCAGAATGCAACTTTCCACATGTCCAAGAGAGACTCAAGAGTGGCTCCAATCACCAGCGAAATGTAGCCAAACACACAACACCCTTCCCAACACCTGACGTCCAAACCAGCTCTTCACCTCCAGCCTGTAGCATATCAGTCGGCCAGCACTGTCTGCAGTGTGCTCTCTCCTCTAAGTCCTCAACATGCCCTCACTACACGCCCCGCAGTTTCCCCGCAGCTGGGTTTAGCCCTGGCTCTTTCATCTTCAACTCAAGACCTTCTTCTCACGACTGTTCATCGTCTGTCCACACTTCCCCACTCACCCACCGGAAGTCCCAACAGAAGAGCCTGCTATGTGTGTTCTCAATGTCTGTCCCACGATCGACTTAGCTGCTGGGTTAAGCCTGGCTCTATTTCTACTACTAAGAACACTCCTCTCCAGCACTATTCTTCGTCTGTCCCGTCTTCCCCGCTCATCCCATTTGGGATCTTACCTGAACTTTCGTTCGTTCGTTCCTATGCTGCACTTACTACAAGAGTGATGGACTGAACACATCGAATCCAGGTTTTAGGGACTGATTACCTCATACTTCTACTCTCCTTACCCATTTCTACTTTGTATTGGACTGATGAAGCCACTGTGTGGCGAAACGTTTCTTCAATAAAGATTCCCATGTGTTCAAAAAAAGTGTCTCAATTCTTCAACTTGTTTGGTTTTCAAAACCATTCATCACACCAATTCTTCAACACTTGTTCAACCTTTGGGCAAAGACCTACTTCGAATAGTGGATGGAAACCACTATGACCCCGCCTCCGCCTGCTTCACCTCACCTCACTACAGTATAAAAGCCACGTCTACGGCCCTATGCTGTACATTCTACAAAAATTGATGGACTGAACACATCGACTCCCCGGCTGAGGACTGAATTTCCTCATACCCTCCTCCCCTTGCGCCTTCCTCTTTGTATTGGACTGATGAAGCCCACTGTGTGGCGAAACGTTTCCTGAATAAAGATTCCCATATGCTGCATAAGTGTCTCAATCTTCAACTTGTCGGTTTTTCAAACCATTCTTCACAACTGTCAGACACTGCAGCATCATGGGATCTTGTTACAAAGAATTCTTCAACACTTGTTCAACCTTTGGGCAAAGACCCCACTTCGACTACTGGATGGTACCCACTAGACCCCGCCTCCGCCTGCTTCACCTCACCTCACTACAGTATATAAGCCACGTCTACGGCCCTATGCTGTACATTCTACAAGATTGATTGACTGAACACATCGACTCCAGGCTGAGGGACTGATTACCTCATACTCCTCCTCTCCTTGCGCCTCCTCTTTGTTTTGGACTGATGAAGCCACTGTGTGGCGAAACGTTCTTCAATAAAGATTCCCATGTGTTGCATAAGTGTCTCAATTCTTCAACTTGTCGGTTTTCAAAACCATTCATCACACAATTCTTCAACACTTGTTAAACCTTGGACAAAGACCTACTTGGGACAAGTGGATTGGTAACCACTATTGACCCCGCCTCCGCCTGCTTCACCTCACCTCACTACAGTATATAACCCACGTCTAGGGCCCTATGCTGTACATTCTACAAGATTGATGGACTGAACACATCGACTCCAGCTGAGGGACTGATTACCTCATACCCTCCCCCCCTTGCGCCTTCCTCTTTGTATTGGACTGATGAAGCCACTTTTGTGGGCAAAACTTCCTGAATAAAGTTTCCCCATATGCTGCATAAGTGTCTCAATCTTCAACTTGTGGGTTTTTTTCAAACCATTCTTCACAACTGTCAGACACTGCAGCATCATGGGATCTTGTTACAAAGAATTCTTCAACACTTGTTCAACCTTTGGACAAAGACCTACTTCGACTACTGGATGGTACCACTATGACCCCGCCTCCGCCTGCTTCACCTCACCTCACTACAGTATATAACACGTCAAACGGCCTATGCTGTACATTCTACAAGTTTGATTGACTGAACACATCGACTCCAGGCTGAGGGACTGATTACCTCTTTAACTCCCCTCTCCTTGCGCCTTCCTTTTTGAATTGGACTGATGAAGCCACTGTGTGGCGAAACGTTTTCTGAATAAAGATTCCCATATGCTGCATAAGTGTCTCAAATCTTCAAGAATTTACTCCCGTACCCAATGACGCCAATCAAACCCAGCCCCTCCAACTCACATATTTGTCCAATCTCTTTTTAAAGCTACCCAAGGTCCTAGCCTCGATCACCCTACTGGGAAGACGGTTCCACGCATCCACAACTCTGTTAGAAAACCATACTTACCTAGTCTTTTCAAAAATCTAATTTTTCCAACTTAAATTCATATTTCTGGGTTTTTACCTGGTTCGACACCTTCAGTACTTTACCAATATCTTCTTTGCTCATGCCTGTCATCCACTTATACACTTCAATTATATCTCCCCCATTCTATGTCTTCCAGAGAGTGGAGATTTAAGGCTTTAAGTCTATCTTCATACGGGAGATTCCTTACACAGTAAATCATTTTAGTAATTCTTCTCTGTATGTTCTCCAATGAATCATAATCCACCTGTAGTAAGGAGACCAAAACTGAGCGGCATAATCCAAATTGGCCTCACTAGTGAGGGATAGAGCTGCAAAATAACTATTGGACTTCTGTTACTTATACTTCTAGAGATAAATCCTAGTAATCTGTTAGCCTTTTGTGCACACTAAGGCACTGCTGTCTTGGCTTTAGATTTCTGCCCAACCATGACTCCCAAGTCTTTTTCACATTCTGTATGATCAAGCTCTAAATTCACCTAGATTATAGCATTTGAGGGTTATTTTTTATTACCAAGGACTAGTATCGTACACTTATCGACATTGAACTTCATCTGCCACTTTTCAGACCAAGACATTTTTTCCAAAAACCCCTGGAGTTCATTGCTATCCTCCTCAGAATGAATTATACTACCTATCTTAGTATCATCAGCAAATTTACTCATGTCACTCGTAATTCCTTCATCAAGGTCATTAATGTAAATTATGAACAAGAGAGGGCCTAAAACTGTTCCTTGTGGAACGCCACTAGTGACTAATCCCCATTCAGATTTCACCCCATTAATGGTAACTCTCTGCTTTTCATTGGTAAGTCATGCCTCTATCCATGCTAGAACTTTACCTCCTATACCATGAACTGGCACTTTTCTTAAGAGTCTCTTGTGAGGTACTCTATCGAAGGTTTTACTGAAATCCAAATAAATAGTATTATATTCTTTATCACTGTCCACTGCCTCAAATGGGCCAACAGGCCTGCTGCAATGTTCCTCCTTTCTTAGTTCTTAATGTTCTTGAAGAACGCAGTAAGTTTTTCAGGCAGGAACGACCTCTCGTTAATCCCTGCTGAGATTCATTAATCAAATTATGCTCTGAAGGTAACTTCTAATAATTGTAATAAAGTTGGTAGAATTACCGACAATATGTAAAGTAAAAGGACACAAGTGCAACTAATGTGACATTTATTGTGGCAACGTTTCGCTCTCCAGGAGCTTTATCAAGCCATTAAAAAACAATCATGGACACAGAGGGGAATTCCCAGTTAAATCCAACCCCCCCCTCACTTATTTTTTTATCTAACCTGATTTGAAGCTACCCAAGTTTTAGCTTTTAGCAACCCTACTAGGGAGAATTTCTACTCATTAACTACTCTATTACCAGACCAATACTTTCCTATTCTTTCAAAATCTAAACTTATTCAATCTGAATCTTTTTTGAGTCGGATACTTATTGACTTTACTGGGACTTGATGAGATTGAAAACTTTTAAAAAAAGTCTTTTCGGTAAAACAGACTGGGGGCACGGGTCCTTTTTTATA
>NW_026473788.1:0-11353 GCF_026875155.1 Cherax quadricarinatus
CAAATCCCAAGGTCACCAGGAAAGTAATCTGGTCGAAAAACAAGGAAGGAAGCATTTGAAGTCTCTACCTTGGATAGAAAAGGTGAGGGAAGTCCGACTCGGACACGCGGGTGAGAACCAGCTACTCTACTAAGGGAGGACACATGAGTCGGTTCTAACGAAAAGGACATGTCGAAACTGCTTATCCCAAAACAAACTAGACCTGATAATATTGACTTGCGCATACAGAGTCCATGAACAAATGAACGGGCGCATTATGAACAGATGCTTGCACTATAGGGGCCTATGGTTGCATTGGAAGTTATTTGCAAACAAAAGGGTGGATTGTCATCAGAAAAGATTTGTTCCCTTCACCCCAAAAAAATCATCTACGTTAGACATGTGAACCCAACATCATCAACAGGATTGGGTCATTGAACATTAAAATGGTATAAAATACCGACAGGTTGTTAGGTAGACACATATGCAACAGTTAGGTATCTTTATTATGAAACGTTTCGCCTACACAGTAGGCTTCTTCAGTCAAGAAACAGAAAAGTTTGATAGAAGCAGAAATACTTGAAGACGATGTAATCAGTCCATCACCCTTAAAGTATTTGAGGTGGTCAGTCCCTCAGTCTGGAGAAGAGCATTGTTCCATAGAAATGAAACAATAGGGAAAGAAGTGACAGGATGGAGCTTTGTATAGCGCCAAGGGGGTGAGACGTAGGCCACTAGGAGGTAGGAACTCAGAAAGTTGAAAGGTCATGTCCCTCTCAAATCCAGCCCCTCTCATTAGTGGA
The DNA here is from genome assembly GCF_026875155.1 of Cherax quadricarinatus. Taxonomy (NCBI): domain Eukaryota; kingdom Metazoa; phylum Arthropoda; class Malacostraca; order Decapoda; family Parastacidae; genus Cherax; species Cherax quadricarinatus. Next base: position 783 of record NW_026473788.1, read on the forward strand.
AGTTGTCGAAGTTGATTGCAGGTCTGTACCAAGATACCCTTGTGTTGGGAGTGTCTGGACAGATTGAACATTAAAATGGTATAAAATACCGACAGGTTTTTAGGTAAGACAAAATATGCAACAGTTAGGTAACAATGCTCTTCTCCAACTGAGGACTGACCACCTCAAAACTTTAAGGTGAAAGGACTGATTACATCTCTTCAAGTATCTTCTGCTTCTATCAACTTTTCTTACTTGACTGAAGAAGCCCTACGAGTAGGCGAACGTTTCATAATAAAGATACCTAACTGTTGCATATGTGTCTTACCTAACAACCTGTCGGAATTTTTTATACATTTTATGTTCAATCTGTCAGAACACTGCAACACAAGGGTTATCTTGGTACAGACCTGCATCAACTTCGACAACTTCCACATGAACAGGGCTTGATTTGAGAGGACCTGACCCTTTTCAACATCTGAGTTCTTACCTCTCCTAGTGGACCTACGTCCACCTCTTGGCGCTATACAAGCTCCATCCTGTCCACTTCTTCTACCATAATGTATCATACTATGGCAAGAACAAATGCTCTTCTCCAGACTGAGGGAACTGACCAACCTCAAAACGTTTAAGGGTGAAGGAACGGATTACAATCGTCTTCAAGATCTTACTGCTTCTATCACTTTTCTGTACTTGACTGAAGAAGCCTACTGTGAAGGCGAAAACGAGTTACATATAAAATACCTAACTGTTGCATATGTGTCTTACCTAACATGATTGTTCAATCTCGTGAGACTGCTTAAGGCTTCAAAGGAATTATGAACGGGGATGGTGACTCATTATCGCCTATTGTCAACCATGGGACGGTTTTTGACTGGGGCGCTCGAATTCCCCCGAATGGAGAATTAGCCTGGTTTCTGGTTAGTTTGAGAACCGACGACGTCTGCTTTTCCTCTACGGGTTTCTGCGGTTGGAACTTCCACGGAAAGGCCTAGAGTACTGACGGTTGCAGAGAGCATTGCACTCAGATGTGTCATGTCCATGTATTCTATGATAAGTACAGTAAGGGAAGATCTGACTGGTACTCCTCATCAGTACGAACGCCTCTTAGGGTGAGTATCAGGACAATTAATTGCAATATGGCCACGGAAACCACAGTTGTAACTAGTCCGCTGGACTATGGTTACTGAAAGTACTATGAATACTACGAGGTTTGATAATGACTCGTACAACCTGTCCTTGGTGATCGCTGCGAGGTTAGACGACCACGATTTGTCGTTGTGGCGCAACAAGAGGTGGTGCAGACTGAGGCATAGGGTGTGAAAATTACTTTGATACAATGGGAAAGTGACCCTGGAGGCACAAGAACGTAACATATTAGGGCTGTAAGTGGTTCCAACCATCGTCACAATTGGAGGATTAGCCTCATAAGCACACATGGAAGCAGCGGCATTAGTTCATTTGATTGCTCCAAAAGCTGCTATTTTAGCAAACGATGCTGTGGATGGTTTATCCTCTCAGGACAAAAGCTGAGGCCGTGGACAGCATTGATGATGATGATAAAAGTATGTCTAAATCTAACAGCAAATTGCACTCAACGATTCATTATTTATGGGTGTAGCATCACGAGTTCCCTAAGAACGACATAAGGGAACAGCTGTTTTTACTGGAACAAGGAAAAACGAATAGTTTCCTCATATTGTGACCACTTTGTAAGATTCCTAGAAGTCTCGCATTTCAAGTAGATCAACAACGTGAAACAGCAGCAGGGCACCGATAAGAGCTTCTTTCGCAAGTCTGATAATTCAAATTCAAATTCAAATTCAAAGGTTTATTCTCTATAAGGATTACAATGTTGGATTTACAGAATTTGGTTATTGTGTGGTTTACATTTAGTTAAATAATATTACAGAGTGTACCACATGAACCCTAGGATGGCTAGGCATTTCGGGCTAGACTTATTTTTAATTCTTTATTTTAAAATATACATTATGAGTAAGTTGGATTATGCTAAGTGACTAAATACTATTTGTGAGTTTAGCAATGTGAATGCTTTTGTTTTGGCACAGTAATTGAGTTTCAAGTATTGGAGTTTCATAGGATTCATTATTTGTACAGATTGAATTATTATTTTCTGTTTATGGTCAAATGGGAGAGTGAGATTAGTGAGAAACACCAGGTGTGTAATCGTGTAGTTAGTTCATGGGTGTAAATCAGGGAGATAAGATGTTTTCTAATGTAGATTTGAAGGTGATGATGTATCTGCATTTCTATATGTTCTCAGGTAGGGGGTTGCAGATTTTTAAGGCCTTGTGACATACAATGATATTTTTGTAAAGGTTTAAGTCGTTACACGGGGAATGTCGTAGAGATGTTTGTGTCTGGTGATATTGCCTGTGGGTTTCTGTCATAACTAAATCAAGAAAGCGTTTTAAGGTCAAAGTTGATATTGGAGTTTAAGGTCCTGTAGATGTAGATTGCACAGTAGTATTGTGGATGGTACTTGAACAGGGAGTAAGTTAGATCTATAAGAGTGTGGAAGGGTGTTGCCAGGATGGCATATAGAGATTATTCTTACTGCAGCTTTTTGTTGGGTTATTTATTGGCTTTTTAGGTGTTTTCTGTTGCTGCAGTTTGATCCCCAAGCAAAATAGCATAGGTGAGGTATGATAAATAAGGTGAGTGGTATCGTGTGGGAAGGGGGGCATTTTGTGGGCACGTAGTATCGTATCTTGGAGAGGATCCCAACCGTTTTTGGATACTTTTTTTGGTTATGTGTTGGAGTATGGTGTTGATAATTCAGGTTGTTGTCAGGGTATAAGGCCTAGGAATTTTCCCTCATTATGTCTGGTAATTAGAGGTTGTCGATCTTATTTAATTTGTGCATCTCCTGCTCTGAAACCAAAGTTAATAGTAGGTTTTGTCAGGTTAAGCGAAAGTTTATTGGCTGTCATCCAAGTCGATATTTTGATCAGCTCCTCATTGACAATGTGTTGAGGGTGGCAAGATTAGGGTGAGAGATGACATAAGTCGTGTCGTCAGCAAAGAGAATGGGTTTCAGGTGTTGGGATACGTATGGAAGATCATTTGATTTTAAAATGAGAAGAGCAGGGACCAAGGACACTTCCCTGCGGAACTCCAGTATCAAGTGGCCGTATTGTTGATGCTGTGTCTTTAATGGTGACATACTGATACCTATTAGAAGGTAAGATTTTAAATAAGCAAGCGCATGGCCTCTTATACCGAAATGGCCCAAGTTTATGGAGTAGGATGTCGTGGTCTACTGTGTCAAAAGCTTTTCTTGGGTCAATAAAAATTCCTAGTGGATATTCCTTATTTTCCAATCTGTGTAAAGCAGATCTAGCACTTTTTTTATTGCATCATTAGTGCTTTTATTTTTCCTGAACCCAAATTGGCAGGGGTTGAGTATGTTTTTGTGCCGTTATAAATGAATATAGTCTCCTGTGCACGAGTTTCCTCAAAGATTTTGGATAGCAGGGGTAAGTTTGATATTGGCCTATAGTTTAAGTCTGTAGGGTCACCACCTTTATGTATTGGTGTAACCCTTGCCTCTGAAGGGGGGAAACCCTCAACTAGAGCATAACACGAGAACGAATGGCAGTAAACCATGCTTCAGGACTATGTACATGGGCCCTTGAATAAAGGTAACGCATCAAGGGAATCACGAGTAAAACTATAGTGTCTCAGTGTCTGGGTCGGTCTGTCAGTCGATAAGGAACTATCAGGGCGATGACGAGAGCAGCAGTAGCCTGAGAGGTCTGAGTGTCGACATTCACTAAAGTATCACTTGACGGTATGTGAGGCATAAAGACAAAGAAGTTGCACAAGAACAAATAAGGCAAAAAAATAATGAAATAATAAAAATGATACAAAATGCTAAAATTTGGGAAAAAAAAGAGATGCAACTAATTCTGCAGAAGTAATAAAAAAAAGTCTAAGATACACTACAAGAGGGAAAGGGCAACTCAACTGGGCAAGATAAAGAAACACATTGAAATTTACAAGTAAAAAATATTACTGGAGACGAATTAAATTCAAAATGAGCTGCTGTACCTTGCTAATAAAGAAATTTTAAAAAAAAAATTTTAAATCAATATAAAAAGTATAAAATAAAATCACGAAATTGTACACGAGAGAAAACGGGAAATTTAAATATTTTCTGAGGAAGCATAAAAAAAATTTAAAAATAAAAACAAAGCAACAGAAAAACTAAAATGAAAAAGACTCAAACAATAAGAACTGGAATAATAATGCTAAAAAAATCAAAAAAAGAAAAAATTCACTGCAGAACAAGTGCAACAAAATAAGCGCAGAAAAAATCAATGCGCAAAAAGTTACACTGGGGAAAATGTAGGTTTTAAAAAATAAAAATAAAAATATTAAGAAAAACCCCGATGGGAAAACTTTTAAATCTTAATTGTAAAAATTTAAAAAAACAATTTTTCTCAATTAAAAAAAACCCTTTAGTTTTAAAAAAAAAAATTGAAACAAAATAGGAGTGAAATTTTTTCCCAAAAAAATAAAGAAAATTTGAATTAAAAAAAAACAAGAAACAAAAAAAAGAAGTGTAACACTTAACAATGGCGGGGGAACAACAAGGATTGTAAACTTAAATTTTTCTAAAGTCCTTACAACAATATCTTGCTGTGACGGGTACGACAAAAAAAATTTTTCCCCAAAAATAATTTGGTTTCACAAGCTGCGAAAAGATCAAGGGAAGAGACATGCTGGGGGGATTTCGAAAAAAAATAAGGTACAAAATAGAAATAAATGGATTTAATTTTTGTATACTGGGGGAAAAACCCCTGCAGGGAAATACAATAAAAAAAAAAATACTGGGGGAATTCAACCCGAAAAAACACAAAAAAAGGGAAAGAATTACTTCACACGGGGTTTGGGTGACCCGGGAAAACTACAGAAAAATACTACTTTGGGCAGAGGTAGCATAATAAAAAAACACAAATAAAAGTATGAGATGAGCGATAACACTTTAAAAATATTGCAAAAATAATGATTTAAAGAAACACTGATCCCACCCCCCTTTTTAAAACACAAGGGTTAGAGTACACAAGAAATTCACTTAAAAGGGCTCCACACGCAAATGTCTTTTTTAAAAGCAAGGAAAAATTTCTCTAAAACAGAAAATTATCACTGAAGTCTGGATGGTTTGAAAAGGGGTGACGAATGAGAAGGGAAAGACGGGGGCGGGGTGGTGATTTCCTCCTTCCCCTCACTTTTGTCGTAAAGAAATTTCGCTTTCTAGGACAACTCACATAAATTGGGTTTAAATTTTTGGCACCACTACAACTCTTGACCAATTATGTGGCCCAAAACCCGTACTAGGGGCCCCGGGACAAGGGTGGAAAAAAGCCAAAGGTAGATGTAAAAGGGGGGTGGCGGGGGGTGAAATTTTGGGATGCCACTCGCGGCGCTCACTGGTTTCCAAAAGTCTCGCCACTCACGAAGGTGGCTTAAAACTAAACCCCGGGTATGCCACAGGGATGGTGAAGACCACTTTTAGCATCCAAGCACAAGCGTATATGAGACAATACTTCATGGGAACTTGCGGGGCTTACTTCTCTCTCTCAGCTGGGTTGGGAAGCTGGGTTGGCTGACTGGCATAACCCACGAGAATGGCTGACTGGAAGACGTGTAACGATGCACACAGCATGAAAGGAGCAGGCGGATGACAGGAGACAGGCTGGATGGTAGGCGGGCAGGCTGGGCTAGCGTTAACTTCCACAGTCTGGCTTATTGACTGGCTTAATTGCAAAATCCGGGTCAACCCCTCGGAGATTGAAGCAATTAGCACACGAACTAAGCCAGGAAGCTTGAAAAGCGGCTGCAACAGGCTTGCAGGCTGGAGTACACAGGGTGGAGGTGAGTGAGGGTAGCTGCTAGCTGGAGGTGGTAGACGGTTCACCTCTGACCTGCCAGCACCCCACAAACAGTCTTCTAACGTCTGAATTGCCCTTAAATCCACGCCCACACCGCTGTCACCAATTTGTCATGTGGGTTCGATAATGTGGATGGGGTAAAAATACTCACGTAGACTGGTAGTACGTATAATATATAACGGAAAGTATGGGAAGCGCCAACAGCCGACCTGCCTCTCTCTGCTCCCTATCTTAGACTGACTCACCAGTGCCTACGGGTGAGCGGTCTTTGAGAACATGCTAACGGTCACAGCAATGTGAAAACAGTCAGTGATTCACACAGACGATTGGTAGTGAGTCATCTACTGGTACACTGGTTACTGGTAACTGGTTACTAGGAACTGGTACTACTACTGAGATAAGGAGTCATTCAAAACACTGTATACTGTGTACGTTAGGCCTATATTGGAGTATGCAACACCAGTATGGAACCCACACCTGTTCAAGTACGTTAAGAAATTAGAGAAAGTGCAAAGGTTTGCAACAAGACTAGTTCTGGAGGTAAGGGGTAATCGTACTAGAAGTTAAGGGAATCAACCTGACGACACTCTAGGACAAGAGGGATGAGGGGACATGACAACAATATACAAAATACTGAGAGGAACTGACAAGGTGGATAGGACAGAATGTTTCAAAGGTGGAAAACAGCAACAAGGGGTTACAGCTAGAAGTTGAAAACTCAGATGAGTTACAGAGATGTTAGAAAGTATTTCCTCAGTCATAAAGTTATCAGGAAGTGGAGCAATCTGGAGAGTGATGTAGTGGAGGCAGGATGCATACATAGTTTTAAGAAGAGGTACGATAAAGCTCTTGAGCAGGGAAAGAATGAACCTAGTAATGACCAGAGAAATGGTAGGTGCCAGCAGCTACGACACGACCACTGCAACCATAAATACGTAGATGAGTACAAACAGAGAGGACACACAGACACAGATACACACACAGACACACACACAGACACACATACACAGACAAGCATACACAGACAAGCATACACAGACAAACATACACAGACAAACATACACAGACAAACATACACAGACAAACATACGCAGACAAACATACACAGACACACAGAAACGCACACACACACACACACACACACACACACACACACACACACACACACACACACACACACACACACACACACACACACCAGCATGGATTCATGAAAGGAAAATCCTGTGTCACAAACCTTCTGGAGTTTTATGACAAGGTAACAGAAGTAAGACACGAGAGAGAGATGTGGGTGGATTGCATTATCCTGGAATGCAGGAAGGCCTTCGACACAGTTATTCACAAGAGGTTAGTGCAGAAGCTGGAGGATCAGGCGCGTATAACAGGGAGGGCACTGCAATGGATCAAAGAATACCTGACAGGGAGGCAACAACGAACCATGGTACGTGAAGAGGTATCACAGTGGGCGCCTGTGAAGAACGAGGTTCCAAAGGGTCATTTCTAGGACCAGTGCTGTTTTTGATATATGTGAATGACATGATGGAAGAATAGACTCTGAAGTGCCCCTGTCCGCGGATGATGTGAAGCTGATGAGAAGAATTAAATCAGATGAGGATCAGGCAGGACTACAAAGAGACCTGGACATACTGGACACGTGGTCCAGAAACTGCCTTCTCAAATTCAACCCTGCCAAATGCAGTCATGAAGACTGGGGAAGGGCAAAGAAAACCGCAGACAAGAGTATAGGCTAGGTGGACAAAGACTGTAAACCTCGCTCAAGGAGAAAGATCTTGGGGTGACCATAACACCGAGCACGTCTCCGGAGGCACACATCAACCAGATAACTGCTGCAACATATGGGCGCCTGGCAAACCTGAGAATAGCGTTCCGATACCTTAGTAAGGAATCGTTCAAGACACTGTACAACTGGTACGTCAGGCCCATACTGGAGTTTGCAGCACCAGTTGGAACCCACACCTGGTCAAACACGGTCAAGAAATTAGAGAAAGTACAAAGGTTTGCAACAAGGCTAGTTCCAGAGCTCAGGTAATGTCCTACGATGAAAGGTTGAGGGAAATTGGACTGACGACACTGGAGGACAGGAGGGTCAGGGGAGACATGATAACGACATACAAGATACTGCGTGGAATAGATAAGGTGGACAGAGACAGGATTTCTAGAGAGGGGGACCAGAAACAAGGGGTCAAAAATTGGGGAAGCTAAAACTCGACAAGTCACGGGATGTTAGGAAGTATTTCTTCGGTCATAGATCGTCAGGGGTGGAATAGCCTCATGTGATAGTGGAAGCGGAACCATACATAGCTTGAAGACGAGGTATGACAAAAATCAGGAAGCAGAGAGGAGAGGGGGGCCTAGTACGATCAGTGAACAGCGGGGCCAGGGCTGAGTATCGACCCCTGCAACGACAATAGGTGAGACAATTAGGTGATACACACACACTACACAGGCGAGAGAAAAATAAAGAAATCTTAGAAGGATTTAAGTGGGTCGGAAAGAAACATTCTTGGCCTGTAAAATAAAGGCGGAACTCTTTAACCTAACCATGTAAACCTTCTTGTGTTTAAAATAAAACAAAAAGAAGAGAACAAAAAAAAAAAACCAAAACCTCCATCCCCCCCCCCCCCGGGGAAAAAACCCTTTCCCGGGGGGACATGCAACTCCCCCCCAGCCCAGACATTTTCCCCGGAAAAAATTTCTTTTGCCAGAGAACGGGGAAAGTTTTGAGGTGGGAAAAAGAAACATTCAGAGCCTTAAAGAAAGAGACACGATTGAGGTGCGCGAAGCTCCGACTATCAGGAAAATTATTCTTTATTGAAACACATCTTTTTTTGTTTGAATTGGTACCGCTGAATATATTATTTCGCACAATTAAAGAAGCCCCATGAAACGTCGCGTAAGCTCCTCTCTCCGTGTGCGGGGTTTTTGTGTTTTTTTCAGTCAAGGGATTTTCCTTTTTTGTTTTCCCCCTTTCCCGGATCAAACAAAATTGCCCCGCATTCCTAGGCCTGTACATTCCTTGCGAATTTGCGCTTCCCCGTGAAAAACACGAAAAAATTTAGGATTCATATTCAAAGGCCTAAACTTAATCCTGCAAAACTTACGTTTTCTGAATAAGAGAGCAATTCCCCCAGAAAAACCTAAGTTCGAAAATAAAGTCTAGAATTCCGAAGCGAAAAAAAAGAAATAAAATGCTGGCACTCGCACTATTGCTTCCCTTTTTTTGTTATGTTTTACGATAGTGAAATTTATATGTTTATTTGGGCGGAATTTTTGAGGGCGGAAAGACACTGGGGCCTGGGGGTCGAACTGGCAGTGGGGACCGTGCCAAGCGTGATGGTGGGACTAGCGGGGGTCATCATGTGAATTGGATCACAACATCTGGCTAAAAATCTGTCGTTGCCCACTCACTCGGTGGGGAAAACCAATCCCATCTCCAGGTGATTCTGGAAAGCCAACTTCTACATAAACTTATGCGGGTTTGGGGGTACGAGACTAGATGCGTCAGGATAGTTTCTGGAGGGTGTGAGAAAACAATAGCATCACAATTGGTGGCGGCTTGTACAAGCACGTCAAAGAAGTCCTCGTTGTTAAATCATCTAACTATAACTACTTCGGCTGAATATCGCAGTGCTGGGTCTGCCACACTCACGGACCAGGATTCGACTCCCCGACCATTTTTCAATTTATTCATTGACAGTTATTAATTACGACTTGACGTACTTTTATCTATATTATGTACATGTACACACACACACACACACACACACATACACACACACATACACATGCACACACATACACACGCACACACCCACTCAAGGAGAAAGATCTACGGGTGAGTATAATACCAAGCATGTCTCTAGAAGCACACATCAATCAGATAACTGCTGCAGCATATGGGCGCCTGGCAAACCTGAGAACAGCGTTCCGATACCTCAGTAAGGAATCGTTCAAGACACTGTACACCGTGAACATCAGGCCCATACTGGAGTATGCAGCACCAATTTAGAACCCACACCTAGTTAAGCACGTCAAGAAATTAGAGAAAGTGCAAAGATTTGCAACAAGGCAACTTCCAGAGCTAAAGGGAATGTCCTGTGAAGAAAGGTTAAGGGAAATTGACCTGACGACACTGGAGGACAGGAGAGATAGGGGAGACAGAATAACGGCATTCAAAATGCTGCGAGGAATAGATAAGGTGGACAGAGACAGGATGTTCCATAGATGGGACACAGAAACAAGGGGTCACAATTGGAAGCTGAAGACTCAAATGAGTCAAAGGGATGTTAGGAAGTATTTCTTCAGTTATAGAGGTGTCAGGAAGTGGAACAGTCTGGCAAGTGAGGTAGTGGAGGCAGGAACCATACATAGCTTTAAGACGAGGTACGATAAAGCTCATGGAGCAGGAAGAGAGAGGACCTAGTAGCGATGAGTGAAGAGGCGGGGCCAGGAGCTGAATCTCGACCCCTGCAACCACAAATAGGTGGGTACAAATAGGTGAGTACACACACATACATACATGTATTTATATATATATATATATATATATATATATTATATATATATATATATATATTATATATATACATGTAAATATATATATATTTAAAAATATAATATATATAATATATAAATAATATATATATATATAAT